>CAJNDV010032811.1:0-16997 GCA_905221635.1 Symbiodinium sp. CCMP2456
GGACCAGGGGACCAAAGGACCACGTGACCAGAACATCGCAGGACCACAGAACCAGAGGACCGCAGGACCACGGACCACCGGACCAGAGGACCGGAGCCTGTCAGGACTCGAGCACCAAGGGAGGCCTTGGGCGCAGAGGGCAAATTACTACTGCTACTACAACTACTACTACTACTACTACTACTACTACTACTACTACTACCACTACTAGTACTACTCTGTCTACAAATATTTGTTTGATGCTTATCAAATTTTTTCTTGATGCTTATCAAATTTTTTCTTGATGCTTATCAAATTTTTTTGATGCCTATGCCGACGACCCCTAGTCCCCCGTCCGAGCAAACGAGGAAGTCGACTCTATCCTGGGTCATGGATTTCTTGGAAGATTTAGGATTTAGGGTTTAGGGTTCAGGGTTTAGGTTTTAGGGTTTATAGGTTTTAGGTTTTAGGGTTTCTGAAGTTTTGCTCAGGTTTCAGGCTCGGGGTTAGGATGGGGGATGCTTCGTCTTCGTCGCTTCCTCTCAGCTTGCGTGTCAGGAAGTTTCCAAATTGGCGGCCGCACCCCCGTGTAGTGGAACCTTAAGCCCTGAAGCCCAAAAACCTAAATTCGACTCCTTTTGGAAAAGCCAGGAGCAACCGGAAAAGCCTAAGGCCATCGAACCAGGGCCCTTATCAGTCATGCGGGTAGCTCTCTTAGAGTCATTTTTTAACAAGGTGCCCTACGTACTATATTGGGGACCTAAAGAGGCACCCTACTTTAGAGAATTACTCATGTGGGAGTTTCCAAAAATTAGGGGTACCCCTTGTTTTGGGGGGTCCTTATAATAAGGATCCAATTATTTAGGGTACTATATTAGGGTCCCCTATTTTCGGAAACCCCCATGTAGGGTCTAGTGGGTTACAAAGCCAACACAACGCAACAAACCTAAAACCCCCAAGCGCGGAGCGTAGGCCCCGAACCTCCTGACAGCCTCAGAGTACCCGCAGAGCCGAAGACCCATTCGATCAATCTGCTTTAGGGTGTAGGGCTGATCTGCAACACGAGGATGTTCTAATACAGGGGCCTAACGAATTAGGTACCAATACTACTTTGGGGGGGGTTCCTTACTATAAGCATGGAATAATGGGCCCCAAAGCCCTATTCTGATTATTCAGACCCTTATATTTAGATCGAGAAAGAAGGGGCCCTAACCTGAGATTCTTTCTCCTACAGGCCCAGCGGCTCCCACGCTGAGCATCTGATCGCCTTGCACATCGCGCCAGTTGACGAAGACCCTGGGGCTTCTCAGGATTTTAAGGCTTCATGTGGGGGGCCTTAATAAGTAGAAAATAGGGTTTTGGGCCCCTTTCTAGTATATCTATAAGAAGGAACCGTAACAATAATACTTGCAATTTTAGGCTTTAGCAGCTCAAGTATCTTGGATTTCGGGCATGGGTTTTGGCTGCACAGTTTCAGGCTTAGGGGTTGAAGCCCACAGTTTCCTAGGATTGTCGGTCACCGAGCTGCTGCAGCTCCTGAAAGTCAGTGGATTCATCTTTCAACCAAGCCGTACCCAGCCGTACCTTGCGCCCTTTACTAGCTTGGCCAAAGACTGCCTACACAAAGACCCTCTTGAACCCAACCAGGGAACATGTGAACTGTTTTCACAACGAATCTTCCCTCCAGCTCGTCTTCCTCATTTGCAGTCGTCGTCGTCGTAGTCGTCGTCGTGGTGGTGTTGGTGGTGGTGATGGCATTGCAAGTATGTTTAGCATGCTTGGCGCTGTCAAAACTTGATGAATATTGGCATAATTAGCAATACGAACTTCTATGATGAATAAGGTGCTTTAAGGTTGGCATTTTGCTACGAAGTGTGAAGTTTGCAGTCACGAGGGAAATCTCGAATTCCTGGCCGAGTTGGCAAACCTACACTCCGAGAAACTCGTGGGTACTTGCGCTTCAGGGTGGAAGTTTAGGGGCTTTATTTGCATTTCTGAACAGTTTTACACAGAAGCCAGAATCACTGAAAAACCCTATGCCCTTAACCCCTAAACCCTTAACCCTAATCGGCTCACGAATCTCATAGAAAGAGCCCCGCGAGCCCCGAAGCCCGTGTAGTTCGAGAGCCTCCGGCGCTGACAGCCCCAAAGATACGCTAAAAATGACCCGACTTCAAAGCAACCAACATCTGAAAGCGTTCTTAGTTAGCCAGGAACAGGCATTATGTCAGGGTTTAGGGTTGAGCGCGCAGGGTTCAGAGTTTGTGTCCAGCGTCTGGGATTTAATTCACAGGGTCCGAACTGAATCAGCCCTAAACCCTAAACCCCAAACCCTAAACCCAAGACAGGAGGCTTGCTGTCGCCATTGGAAAAGAGTGGGTGTGAAGATTTGGCGCTTCCTTGGCTCGGAAGTTGCATGACTCGACCCCTCAAGGCCTAATGTAGGGGCCTTAATGATTAGAATTAGAATAGGGTTTTGACGGCTCCTTCATACATCTATAGTATAAGATACCCCAAAACCCTACTCTAATCATGAAGGTTGGGGTTCAAGGTCCGGGGTCTAGGATATGCTGAGTTAGATTCTCAAGTTCACGGCTTTCATCCTCTTCTGGAGCCTGGGACGAGTTTTTTACCTGCACCAAGCAGCCGGAGACCGCAATCCAGCCGAAAACGCCTCTCCACTCTGCTACCTGGCCGGTGCGTCTGGGGTGTTCTCGGCTTGGGATCAGGATTTTGTAAGCTCCTAGGCCCTAAACGAGGTCTGGGGATTTGGAATTTCGGGGTTGGATTGACCGAGCTGTCCACTTCAACCAGCCCCGAAGACGTCATAAGACGTCATATCTTTCCATCACTCAATGCACATCGACTTCGAACCTCCGTTCCACCTGCAGGTGTGGTGCATGTACATATGTAGATGTGTATGTCACCCGCCCGCCCGCACGGGTGCAGGCACAGACGCAGGCACAGAGAGAGAGAGAGAGATAGAAATATAGATGTGTGTGTGTATATATATATATATGTGGCCGAGACCTTTAATGTTTATTTGGCCACTTCCTTTCTACTTAAGTACACAATCCATCACAGACAGGCCCTGTAGACACGGTATGAGGCCGAACCAATACCCCAGGCAAGCATTAAAAGAGGACAACAACATGTCCCTCAGCAGCAAACAAAAACCCTGTTGTAGTTGCAACCTCGTCAGGCACGCGCCAGACCAATGGCGAGCACGAAAATCAATATAAAAGGAACTGGCCAGTCACGCAATGCCTACGGCCTACGGTATAGCCAGACGCGATATCACAGTCTCTGTACAGCTCTCCGGCATAGCCGGGTCCGAAGCTGATGTGTTTCTTTTGTGCAGGAGCTTATACGGCTCAAAGTAATTGAGTGCTTTGAAGTCATATGCTGCCATCAGTGTCAGGTGCTGACATGTACGGAAGTTAGATCGAAGCCTTCAGAACAAGATGATCACTGCATTAGAACAAAGACCTCCAGGCTCCAAGCTCAGCCTGATCGACGCAAGCTCTGAACATAACCACGGTTGGGAAGCACCACCTTGCACGCGAGCGAACAGGCTGTCTATAGGACATGCCTGAACACAGACACAATGGCGGGTTCAGCTGTCAGCAAGGCACCGGAATTTTCCGCAAGTGGACCTGTCGCGAAATCGGTCAGATCAGGCATCTGCTCGCCGGCGGCACCTTTTAAGATGCCCCTACCTGAATTTGATGCTGCCGCCTCGCGTTGAAGGGCGTTCGCTTGATGCATCTTCGTTTAGAGGCCGGCTTCTTTCGAGCCCAAGAACGCACTGCAGATGCTTCACCCTCACGAGCCCGGACAAGCGGAAGTTTAGCCTTGTTCTGGGGGCCTTTTCCGTCGTCCTTCTGCTCGTCACACCAGCTCAGCCAGCTGGCCTCCGACCATAAAGGCTTGGCTAACGCACGCGACAGACTGACACCTTCGGCAGTGACTCTAGCAAATGGAAAGCACATTGCTACGTGAAGCGCTACCAACTTGCGGTAACGCGTCAGATGGAGCTTCAAGCGAAGGGTGGATCTGCGCAGGGAGTTGGCTGTTCGCAAACATGCGTTGATCTCAGGGTGAAGAACCTCATGCGAGGAAGTCCCATTGAAAAGGAATGCTCTTTCCCGCAAAGTCATGNNCATGTCGGAGCCGCAGGTTGTTCCACAACCACTCGAGGCGGTCCGGTGCAGCAGCTGACCAGAGGATCTTAAACACTTCCTTGTTGGCACCAGTTACCTTTCTGCCAACTTCCTCCGGCTTCAGGCTACACAAAGCTGCTAGACCCCTTATGAAATCACAGCGGTTGTAAAAGGGAACGTCAATGCACACACTCAACATGTATGCCTCAGCCTCGGCCTTAGGCATAGACTGATGCCAGAGGTGATCTCCTGCACATTCCTCGTCTTGGCTCAACGGTGTGGGATTGCTGCCGGTGAAGTTCGTGCCCCAGTCCTTTGCGTTCTTGCCTGTGTCAATGGCCAACACTTTGCGCAGCAGTGATCGCAGCATCCTGGAACCGGCCGTCCGCTTGTTCCAACGTGCATGTTCATACACGATTGCAAGATGGATTGGGTCAAGGGCCACACTTGAAGCTCGTGCAGATACTCTGTAACATCGAGAACAGCTTCGGAGACGGCTGATCTGTAGCGAGAACTCGACTTGCGCCAAGGCAGACTCCTGACCCTTGAGGTTGAGGCATGTCTTAAGCGTTGCATCCACACTCACATACAGCTACTCCTTGTTGTCGAGAAGAACATCCAGCATTTGGCTCATCTTCGTTTGAACTGCAGCTGAGTACGCGACATCCTCAACCAGTGGCCACCAATGCCGAGCATGAGTGGGATACAGCGAGGAAAGCTGATCGCCAGCTTCGTGGGCTCGAAGATGCTATCTGGGGCAGGTAGCTCGAACCTGCACGGAATGTCGGGATGACTAGGTACGTTTCTGTTATTTTTGGGTTCCTGGGTTCAGGTATGGAAGCAGCGTAAGGAGCCAGCAAGACATCCCGCCTGAACATGATGCATCAGTACCTCCTGGAAGAGCATCTCTGCAAAAGACTTGTCCTAGTAGATGTACTCTGGACCACTGGACTTGAAAAGTAACCTGATCGTCTTGTCCACTAGTTGCGAGACGTAGATGGAGGTGGGACCACAGTGGCTGCCATGAGCCGTGCGCTCTGTTGAAGGTATTGACAGACTCGCAGTTGGAGTCCTGCAGCATGATCGTGCAACGCGAGGATCACCTTGATCTGCTTGGTGCCAGAGCAAACATATTGGTTGCTGTCAGTGTGGTACTTGCGGACATGGGTCAAAAGTCCAGTCTTCTTTTTAAATTTTGAAAACTCGAAAGGGGCACAACCTGCATGTGTGCTTGCCGCCGACTTTCATGTCCCTGTCGCCTGACTGCAACTTCTCCATGTAGACGCGGACTTCCTGGGCCATCTTCGCCAGTATACTCTCGGAAAACATCAGAGCCTCAGCTAAACCTTCAACTGTGCTGCATTGAGAAGTCAGCATGGCGGCGGCATCTTCTGCATCTGACCCCGCACTGTTGCTAGCATCTGGATGAACCAGACCTTGCTGCAGCCTGGGCCCGGACCTCTCCAAAGAAGCTGTTGAAGCGTGGCTTGCCTTGCCCTTGCCGAGGGCAGCGCGTTTCGCTCCAGCTTGAAGATCCTGCAACAGAGAAGCGGCGGCATCTCTCTCCTAGGATTGTTCCCAGAAGCTTACTGCCGTTGATGAGTCTATCCCATCGAGAACACACGAGGTGTAGTTTTTCGACATGAGACAATAGTGCGGTGCACTATCAAGCACTGACACATGATCTCTGGTGGCATTGTACTGTACAGCCAAGCGGTGAGGTTTGCCGTCGTTCTCGAAACGTAAAATGAACTTGTCGACTTCCGAAGCTGGAAGCCCCGGACAGGCGTGGAGATCCTTTTTTGCCATGGTGGCACATGCCCCGTAGGAGCGAAGCCCTTGCTCAACGGCGTTTGCCTTTTCCTTTCTGTCTGCCTTGCTGAAGGCTGCATTGATTTCCGCTCTACTCTTTGGGAATAGATGCCAAAGGGCGCATGGTATGCAATTGCCGTTCTGTAGCAACGCCGATGGTACCGATGTCAAAGAAACCATAGTCTCGGGTTTCGCAGCAATCAAACCGTTGATCGTACTTGTGGTCTTCTGCACAATACGGACACTGAACCCGGTCTTATCGACAATGGCCTTTTCGCATCTATGAATGAGATCAGCATTCTGTGCAACAGCAGCTCTGTCGATCCTGACAGCATCATTAAATGAATTAATGGGGTTGTGGCCAAATAGACCCCAAAGGCCCTTCTCACATACATATATATATATATGTATATATGTAAGAAAGACCTTTCTGTACTATTTTATGCATATTTCTGCGCTTGTTGTGAACGCATATGATACAGAGAGAGAGAGAGAGAGAGAGAGAGAGAGAGAGAGCGAGAGAGAGAGAGAGAGAGCACATACGCTGATGTAAACATGCTGAAACACGGCGCACCTCGCCGAGAACGCGCGCTTGCAGCACGTCGGCCGAGTCGCCGGGCTTCTGGCTAGTGGCTTCGGGAGACTTATAAGGTAATCATCATCATAATTAGAACCGGGGTTTGGGGTATACTACAATGTATGTATATTAAGGAAGCCCCAAAATAGTATAGGTGATGAATGGCATCCCAAGCTCAGATGATACCGCCCGCTAAGCCCAAATCGAAGCACCAAGACCCAAAACAAATACGGGGGGGGGGACCTTAACAATTTAAATAAGGTCTTGGGGGACATAGTCGAAGCTGTGTGCGTGTGTGTGTGTGTATGTATATCTATATATATATATATATGCATATACATATGACCGAGAACCACGGGGAATAGCATTACTTACTGTTCCGACCTCTCTTTAAGTTCCCAAGCCCTGAGCCCGAACCGAAGCCCTGAACCACTCGCCGGCCTTCTCTTCCAAGCCCTCGCGGGTCGGCGTCTGACAGGGCACTTGGAGGTTCATGGGTAGTTATAAGTAGGGTTATAGGGTTCCTTTAAGGGTTCTGTAGGGTTTAGGGTTCATGGGTAGTTATAAGTAGGGTTATAAGTAGGGTAACTATAACTATAACCCATTTTAAGGGACTTATAACCCCACTTATAACTACCCCCAAGCAGGTGCCGGGAGATCAGATCTGGACATCGTTTGGTAATTTAGCGAACCACTCTGCAAGTGTTTAGGGTTTAGGGTTTAGGGTTTAGGGTCTAGGGTTTAGGGTTTAGGGTTGAGGGTTTAGGGCCGGGGGAAGCCATGCAGTAACATGCACGCTGAGAAAGCCCCTGTTCCAAAACTCTATGCACCCCTGCAGAGAAAACTTGAAGCACTTGACCGCCTCCAAGCCCGGAGGACAGCGGCAAATATTAGAATAGAGCCGAAAAACCATATGTTAACTGTTGAGGCTACCATACAACCCTAAACCCCTTGCAATCACCCTCTTAAGCCTTCAGCGCTAAGCATAAAGCTCCCGAGAGGCAGGGTTCAAATGCCTTGCGCCGCCAACCCAAAACCCTAAACCCTAAAGCCTAAACCCTAAAGTCATAGGCCTCCTCACGGCTTCAGGCTTGTACCCCAATTCGCCCCATTTCCTATGTTTAGTTGAGGACCTTGCCGCCACACTTGCATTGCACCTGGCTGAAGTGTTTAAATGAAGATACTCTTTAAGTCCGTGTCCCTGCACCTAGGTGAAGTTATCGGGCCCCTTGACCCGCCCCTGCCCTTGTTGAGATCACCCTCTGCTCCCGCTGCTACAACCTCAGACATAAAGCATAGGCAGTCAGAAACCTGGAACAAAATTTGCGGGTGCATCGCGAAGCATATTCGCAAACACCTGAACCCTTCCACGGCTGACCGGCTTCGCCTCAGGCCGATCCCAAGTCGAGGTCTTTGTCGCCCGGTGCCAGTAATACCAGAGGCCTCGCTTAGGGCTTCGGGTTTAGGGGGGTTTAGGGCTTGGTGGGTGTCCGACTTCATACACGGAGGCCTCACCACCTAGGATGGGGTCTTAGTGGATGTTCAACTCAGCTGGTGAGGAACTACCGCATCGACCCAAAGCACCTTCCGAAGGTACTGGTCCAGCTACGATAATGAAAAATATGGACGCCCCACGCACCCTCGAGGATGATGACAGCTCGGTGGCGTTGATGCTGCGACCACTGGTGCTGATGCAGAGGCAGATGATGCGAGTGATGCTGAGGACGACGGTCGGATGACATCGTCAGCATGAAAATGGCGATGACAACAATAGCCATCAAGTTGGTAATGGCGACACCGACGGCGACTGTGATTCCGCGCCGGTTGATGATGACCGTTTCACCCTGTGAAGTATGATGATGATGATGAAGAAGAAGATGGTGATGATGATGACCATGATGATGATGATCATGATGATGACGATGATGCAGACGACGAGGAGGACGATGAGATGATAGTAATGATGCAGTGATGGCGTTGGCGATGCCGATGGCGATACTGATGAGGACGAGGAGAACACGACAAATAGTGCCTGTGATGCTGCTGAGGATGAGGACACTTGCGAGTGCAATCATGTGCATAGAAAGTGCAATTGCGTGCATAGCAAGTGCTGGCAGCTCCCGAAATCATGAAGATGTGATGTTTCTGGACTTGTGGCGAACCCTACCGAACCTCCAGTTTCGGCTCGACACCAGGACAATTTAGAATATGTTGATGTGTGGACAAAGTGGGAACGACGATGATGGTCGCCATTGAACTGTCAGTGATGAAGACGATGATGGTGACGGTTGTGACGATGAGGATTCTGACGATGTGTTCCTTCCGCCTCTTATTCGTACCATCACACATGTCCGGGCTGTGGCGATGCCATTCCGTGCTCCAACCAAGCCCAACATCAAGAAACGCCCAGACCGTACAGACCAGCTGTCACCAACCCCGATAATGTAAACCACCGATGTCCCGCGCTCCTCGCTCCACATCCAGAACCTCCGGCGTGAGCTGGCTGTAGTGGTATAGTCTACTTCTACTTTTTCTACTACTCCTACTCCTACTCCTACTCCTACTCCTACTCTTATTCCTACTCCTACTACTACTACTACTACTACTACTACTACGACTACTACTACTACTACTACTACTACTACTACTACTAACTACTAACTACTAACTACTAACTACTAACTACTAACTACAAACTATTAACTACTAACCACTGGCTACTAACTACAACTACTACTGCTGCTACTGCTACTGCTCCTGCTCCTGCTCTTGGTCCTGCTGCTGCTGCTGCTGCTACTACTGCTACTCCTGCTACTATTGCTGTTTTTACTACTACTACTACTACTACTACTACTACGACTCCTACTGCTACCACTACTACTACTACTACTACTACTACTACTACTCCTCCTACTCCTACTCCGACTCTTGCTGCTGCTGCTGGTAACTTACAGGACACCTTGCCCCATTAATCTATGGAACCATTCCGCCCAGCTCGAGTGACAAATATCAACCCAAAATTCTTGAAATCTAATTTCCAAAATCCCCGTTTTTGCCGTCAAGCTTAAATCCCTATTCCTTAGCCCAAAATATACATAAAAAGTAGCGTACTAAAATCTTAAACTATAATCTTCGTAAAGTACTTTCCCCCAAATCCCAGTCCAAAAAACCAATATCCAAAACCTTATGCGATTACCCCTAAACCACAAACCCACGAGTAGTTGCAGCAAGCAAGGCACTAACGAGCGTGTCGCTAATGGAACTTAATATAATTGGAGTTCATCATGGAGCACAAAAGTCTTCAGGAACCCAGGGCTTCAACCCTTTAAACCCACTAAAGAAATAGGGGTTTAATGCCCTTTAAACTTTAAACCCGCCAAAAAAATGATCGTTTAGAACCTTTAATCCCACTACTTGCTTGGATGTTGCTCAACACAATGCAAGTGGTGATGCTTTGGAGCCCCTTAAAATGTTTGACGACCCTCAACCCTTTAGCTCTAGCGCCTAGGCTTCGCCTAAAACCGCTGTTATCGATTCTGCGTACCTGAGACCAGCGACAGCACCCCGGCTTCCAGAAACAATCGGCGACCCCAGCTGGCGCCA
Organism: Symbiodinium sp. CCMP2456; assembly: GCA_905221635.1. Taxonomy (NCBI): domain Eukaryota; class Dinophyceae; order Suessiales; family Symbiodiniaceae; genus Symbiodinium; species Symbiodinium sp. CCMP2456. The sequence continues at coordinate 10,135 of CAJNDV010032811.1, forward strand.
AGCTCAGTCGCGCCTTCTCCAACTTGGAGATGCTGTTCTAAATGTGCTCATAGGCATGTTTATGGCGTTTCCTGGATGTTACAACATCCCATAGCGAATTTTTGAAGGTGGTTGCCCCAAGGGTTTTCCAGTGGCTTCTTGCTTCAGGAGAAAATGCATGAATCCGACATTGTATGTCCAATTCTGTTGCACGTCTTTCGAAGCTTTGTCTTGTGGGAGACCTTACACGGGGCAGAGCTGTGGCGCAATTGAAAGAGGTGATCGCTCACAGACGCCGCATGCGTTTTTCAATTCTTAAGTGACGGTGGTATTTCATAGTACTCATGGCCTCGATGCCACGTAGCAAGGTCGTGCATTGCTCGCGGATGGAAGATGGTGTCTCGGCCAAGTTGGACTTGACAGTGCGGTCGGAGTGAAAAGCTCAGAGGTGTGTCAGCATGTGTGACCGAAGCCCTCTAGGCGTGTCGCATTCTGAAAAGCATGTCCGCTGTAAATGCCACCCCAGCACTGCCAAGGAGAGCTCCTGTGTGTTTCAGCCCCAGTTTACTTCAGATTCGACCGGTTTTTGCAAATGGGCCACAGCATGCGTGCAGATCAGACGCGGGCACGAGTGCAGCAGGGCGGATCTGAAAGATCACCTCTCCAGATGCTCAGAGCTGATGGAATTCACATACACAGGCCTGAGGATTCTAGATAAACTAGTGGCGGCTATGTTCACTTCGCGGTCTGTGCTCGTCACTGTGTTTCCCGTGCATTGGTGATCTGTGTGCACGTCTTTTCAAGGTTTGGCCCATTCCCCGCTTCTACCAACATTTGGAGGAGCTGCCGAGGGCCCAGCTGCTGGGCGTCGCGCACACTTAGCGACATCTAAACCACCACCACCATTATTGCCACCGGGTGGGTGAATTTCACTTCCCTAACCATCATCCGCCATCATCGGCAGCGAGCTGACCATGACGAAAGGGCAAGCGCAGCAGCATCTACTACAGCATCACTGTCCGTAATGCCTGATCAAAACACTGACAGTAGTAAGGAGAACACGTCGAAAGAACGGGCCGTAAAACGAATGGACCGGCTTGCACATCAGCGATGCAACGCAATGTTTACTACCTCCAGTCTGCAAGTGTGCAGCAGGGTTAACGTCGCTGTTTACCAATCCTACCCGGTGACATGGCTGGTCAATAGGACGTAACGTGGATGGCAACGTACGGAATTGTGCAATCTCTTGCTAAAGTTGCCACTGCAGGCGAGACCACTACCAGCAGCGTTGTGATCAAAAGCGCAACGGCCCTCAGAGTTTTACTGACCAGTCAGGACATGTCCGGGATTCTGCGCATCTCTGCACATCCCGAATTCATTCCTGCTCCGGACCCGGAGATCAAATCATTTCACTCCAAGCCGTCAGTGCAAGACCGCACCGAACCTGTACATTCATAAGCAGCGCCACTGCAACACTTGAGTCTCAGCAGTGCAAAGCCGATGCGGTTTCCCACGAGTTGAAAACACAGCAGTGGCACTGCTTAAGGACTTGGCTTGCCGCTGGATGCCCATCGGGGCGTTTCGATGGCATGGGAGGTGCAGCGCAGCCATATGATTGTTGGACGGGCCATTGCCCAGACATGCGTAGATGAAGTCATGCACTGTGTGCACAACCTTTATGTTGATACAGCTGGCCTTTACAGAAGAAGTGAGTCTGGGAGGAGTAGTAGCGTGGGTTTCTGCACACCATGGAGGACGCGGTCTCTTCCCCCACGCGCCTCGCAGAACCGCAGAGGCGCGCGAAGCAGAGCAGAGCAGAGCACAGAGGAGATTGTAGCCGTGGATCTCTGAGAGGCAGTCGGACAACGGCGATGCATCCTCCGACGAGTCAGACGCCGACTAGCCCAAAAAGCGAGCGCGGCGCCTGTCCTCGGCCCTATGATCCCTTGCAGAGTTTCTTCCGTGCTTGCAAGTAGGTCCGACACTGGCAGCTGGAAAACCGGATCAGCTTCTCATTCTGCAAAGTGTTTACCTTCGACAGGCTCCCTTAGAATGGCACGATGCATGAAGAGATAACTATCCATCGCTACTGTTGCAGCAGGCGTCCTCGCCCGAGTCATACTTTTGGCGTCCCTTTAGTTTGGCTCAGCTTGGTTCGAAAAGTTAAGCAGAAATCATGAGCACATTGAGGTCGAATCTCCGTGACGCACTGCCATAAGAGACTAAAGAGGCAGCTGATAGACTCCAGCGCGGCAGTGCTCGATGCACAAAGAAGCTTGAGGCCAAAAGCGGCTGGCCCCCAACATTGACGCCATCCAGATTTGGCTTTAGTTGGACATGCGGTCCTTTAGCGAAACCAGGACCTGTCCGAGCTGCCGGGATTGGCCTCCAAGAAACCAGGGACCCCACAAAGACCTGGGGAGCAGGAGATTTGGGGGCTCGATTCCGACTTCCGGCGGCTTCCTTGAGCCCATACGACCACGACCAGCTGGAGGCACAGCAGAACCGTGGCGAGAGGCCGCTCATCAAGGACATGCAGGCCGTTTTTGGACGGTGCAGACCTGGACCCTGCCTTCTTGCTTGTTGGGGGTGCACGGTCACACCCACAGCCTGCGAAAACTCTACGCAGCGTGGAACGAGATGAGCGGGAGGATTCAAGGTTGTGAGAGGTCAGCTGTGACGCAAGCCTGCAACATTAGATCTGAGGGCTCTAGTGTTCCATATCGGGGAGCACTTGCTTGCTGCCCGGGGCAGCTCGGTAGCCAGACTGGTTAGCGGCATCTGCTGGCGAAGGAGCAGCATCCTGTCTGCCTGAAAGCCCCCATCACTCCTGCTCCGTCCGTCCCTGACAGGAGGGGCTCGGGCGAGCATGGTGCAGGGACGGCAGCCTCAGTCCCATGCAGAGCGGCCTGGCACAGGCCCCCATAAGGTTGGTCCATGCAGGAGGATGTCCCTTCCTTTTCGGTGCCACAGCTACGACCGGGTGCGTGCAGTGAGGAGGCATCTGCGTAATGTGCCTTCCAAGATGACTCGCCCGAATCCAACCCTATTATCCCTAACTTCCAGTACTTCGGTGGCTTGGCAGTGTCTTCGTTCGAGTCCTTACCCGAGGGGTTGCCCTTCTTGCCTGGGCCTTTTCCCCCTTTTCAGGTCCACTTGTCGCCCTGCTGCTCGTTCTTCCAGGTCTGGAGCGGGGTCCACGATGGCGTCTTGCCCTTGCCTTTGCCCTGCCAAAAGGTTCGGATCTTGTCCTTTTCCTTTGGGCCTGAACTTGCTGAGCATGGCTTTCTCAAAGACCTCCTTGCCCCGGGCTGTTTTCAAGGTGTCTCCAGCATAGACAAGTTCCGCCGACATGAGGACCCAGTCCGAGGTGGTGACCTGCCCGCCATGTCCTTGCCCCAGAACCAGTCATACCACTCATCAAGATCAGGCTTCTTGACATCAAACTGGCTGAAAACGGTCTGGAGCCTCTCAAGCTGCCGCCTTGTGGTGCTCCGCTTCTTCCTCCTATTTGTCCCCTCCGTCCACAGTTGTTTTTCGCCCGTTCTGAACGGACGCTCATCCACTTCACCGCGGACATGATCTGGAATGATCTGTTTGGAGGACAACCATCCTATCTTTCCGGATGTCTTCAAGCAAGCGTCACTGCCCTGAAATTCCCCAGCCGGAGGCCTGCTGCCGTGCAATTTCTCCAGTCCAATAGGAGCTGCTTGCGATCGCAAAGTGCTTCAAGGCTGCTCTGGACCGCAGCGCCCCCGATGGTGTGGCCGATCCCAGCGTCGAGCTGCTGGTGCAGAGAGGCTTCCAGCAGTTGCGTTGGCTTGAATCAGGCACTGCATCAGGTGCATGGCTGAACTTGGATTTAGCTTCGGTGTAGTCGTTCTCGCCACAGTGGAGCTCGAGTGCGGAAGGGGAGTGGCTCAAATCAGCACGTGGTTAGGTTTCGTGGTAGATCCCGTGGGCCCCACGGTCCAGATGGCCCGAGACAAGCAGCTCCTGGTCATGAAGCTGCTGGGTGACCTCGTCAGCGGCAAGGTCTTCATGCACAAGGAGATTGCCGAGGGACTTGGAAGACTCCATGGGCAACAACCTGCTCTCTGTCGAATTGCCACCTCCACACTTTCGCTCGAGGGCAGGAAAGTGCATGTGCTCAGGGTTTCCTTTCCGCCTTAATTCTGTCGTGCTCGTGTTTGCTGCCATTGCATGTTGCCGTGAGCCTCTCTTGCTTGACATGATGGACAAGCACATGCACGCGTAAAAATCACCGTCAAGTCACGTCCTGATTGGAAATCTGACTTTCAGACGAACGATAGCTCATCAACCGTGGGTCTCGCAGTTCCGGACTGTACTCTGAAAACGTCGCACAGCCTTCTCCCGATGGAGCCTGACAATTTTTGGGCTCTGGATTTGACAACATGCTTATGTGGAGTGGCAAGTGGACATCAACGGTCAAAATCCACAACCCAAACAAAAGAAGGAAATGAGCCAATGTCCCGTGAGCCTAGTGACTCGGTTTTAGTAATAAATCTTACGGAACAAATGCAATTTTTTTATTCTAAATGCATTCTATTTTTTGAACATAAAATTTCTTTTTTCTTTCTATTGTAATTTGGCAAAAGATTTTCATATATAATAATATAAAAAGTCAATTAGAGTGGATAAAATACTCGTTGATTTTGAATTATATCTTCAAATAGTTAATTGGTATTAAAAAAAGTATCGTTGGATACAAGGCAAAATATTCTTTTTTCTTGTCTAAACTATATTATGATTTGAATTGAATATTTGGATAATGCTGAAAAGGATCTATCGATATAACTTATATAATAGAATAAATTATTATTGAAAATTGATATTATTTATTTCGCTGGATTAATTATAATTTTTTTCATGAGATTTTCGTTATTTAATTGATTTCTTAATTTTGATTCATTTTTCTTGATTATAATTTATTGATATATTTCATTTGATTATCGTGCTAGATATTATAGATATATATGGGGGTTTCTGAAAATAGGGAAACTCTATTACGGTACTCTGAATAGTAGGATCTTTATTATAAGGACCCTAAAATAAGGTACTCTAATTTCGGAAAGTCCCATATTTAGAATATATTTTTTATAACTATTAGAAGACTTGGATATATTAAATTTGAACTTATTGATAAATTCTATATTTGCAGTAGTTTTTTTCTAGAAAATGATTCGATTCTATGTATTTGGGTATTAGATATATCTTATTTGTTATTGATTTTAGATTAAATTGTCGCTTCGAAATTTTCTTGTGCTGAACTTAACGATCAAATGCAAAAAAAAAAAATAATATTTTTAATTCTTAATAGATCTTATTTATAAAAATATAATTTGTCACTAAAGATGGGAGAAAAAATAATTGTTTTTCAATTATATTTTCAAAAATTGATCTTGATAAGAAGAAGTTATTTCTGTCTAAATATCAAAATATTGAAGCGTTCTGATACATTTAAAAATATCGTTAATATTCTAGAAAATTTAATATGATTTCTTTTGAATAGAACTCATAAAGAAAACCTATTGATATAATTTTTTTTATTTCGTTTATTATAGAAATTTGGCACCGCTTATTTCATAATTAATAAAGTCGTCGTTGATGCTGATATTTCAAAACCATCTAATTTAATTCATAAAAATTTGAATAGAAATATAGCGCAACGATCAGCCTATATAAGTTTCTTTTTTCAATATTTCACGGCGATTTTATCAGCATCTCCAAAACCCTGGAATAATTGCGAAATTCTCATGCTTATGCCGTAATCGTTTAGGTCCATTCGGCAAAGCTTCTAGCAGTATTTGACAGTGGTTTTGAAGCTGGTCGCAAAAACGAAAATATTCGAGGAGTTGATCATGACTGCAGGATAGTTTTTGGTATGATATTGTTTTTGCTCAAAGAAATTTGAATTAATTCATGTTTAGGCTCCCAAGGAAATGAATATCAGGGTCGGTACAAGCGGGTGATCAATCTATGAGTGTCTCTTCCAATTAGACTGAGCTGTTGGCAAGGAGCAGCGGCCTAAGCACACGTGAAACTGCAGCAATACAACACGCATGTTATATGACGCGGAAGCTGCGGAATATGTGTTTTCAGGTCATTTGGTTTGGGCATATACGCTCCGAGGGCTTGAACACAATGGCAATCTTTGCCTTCTCTTGCAACTTCGCAGCAGGCAGCCCAGATGAGAAACCGTTAACAACGAAAGTCCTGGGCGCCGCTCCCGGTACCAAGGAGATGTCATGCATGCGGCCAATGCGACAGTAGCCTGGCACATCGAATTGAAAAACGACGCTGGCTTTTTACGAGAGCGACAGGCTTTTGTCAGGAATGGAGCATTTGTGTCTCGCGTGAGGGAGTCGGAGACTTGCAATGGGTTTTGCCAGCGGCAGCCATGCGTGTCGAGCGTGTGCCCCTGCTGCATGACTGCTGCACTGTTCGCGGTCTGCAACTCCAGCAGCTCGGCTAGCCATGGCAAATACTGGGGAGGCCCAGTTTGAAAGGCACCTTTTTTGAAAAGGGTCCCAAAAGTCATCCCGACGATTCTGCAGGCGAACCTAATTGTGTACGTCGGTTTGCGACACGGGCAAGCCAGACGGTGCTTGCAGAGAGGCTGAAAGCATTCAAAATAGCTTGCCGAGACGCCAAGAAAGTGGGAAGAATGCCATTTTCTTGTCCTCGCTGCACTGGTTCCCACTTGGCGCCTCTAAATAGGAACTTAGGAGCCCTTCCGGAAAAGGTCGGTGTCTGAATAAGCCGCTGATATGGAAATGGAATTTTCTTGTCCTCGCTGCATTGGTGCCCAGAATGTGGGAGCCAAGCCGAAAATGATCGATTTCCTAATAAGCAGCGAATCA
>CAJNDV010032811.1:24828-38568 GCA_905221635.1 Symbiodinium sp. CCMP2456
AACCCCGAAACCCCAAAACTCTAAACCCCGAAACCCAAAACCCCGTAAAAACCCCTAAACCCCAAAAGCCTGAAACCCCCAACCCCGCGACCCCCCAAAACCCCATAAAAATCCCTAAACCCACCCAGACAGCTCAAACCCCCAACCCCGAAACCCCCAAAGCCCCATAAAATCCCTAAACAAAACCAAAACTCTTTAACTGGGAGCTCCTCAGGTCTGACCGGTTCACGTAGATCCGGTTCCGGGGCAGCTCCAGGGGCTTGAGATCCTTGCCAGGCTTTGAATTTGGGATTTAGGGTGTTAGGGTTTTAGGGTTTAGGGCTATTGGGGTGTGTTTGAATTTAGGGTTTGGGGTTTAGGGCTTGGGGTTTCTTTGAATTTAGGGTTTAGGGTTTACGGTTTAGGGCTTGGGGTTTCTTTGAATTGAGGGTTTAGGGTTTAGGGTTTGGGGTTTGCTTGAATTTAGGGTTTAGGGTTTAGGGTTTGGGGTTTGTTTGAATTTAGGGCTTTAGGGTTTTATTGGTACCATTGCTACTACGAGTATTGTTAAGTTTATTACTGCTACGACTACTCCTCCTACTACTACTACTCCTCCTCCTACTACTACTACTACTACTACCACTACCACTACCACTACTACTACTACTACTACTACTACTACTACTACTACTGCTACTACTGCAACTGCGACTACGACTACCACTACTACTACGACTACTACTGCTACTACTACTACTACTACTACTACTACTACTAGGTTTATGGTTCAGGGCTCAGGGTTCCGAGTTTGAACTGAGGGTCCCGGGTTCAGGGTTTAGGAATTAGGGTTTAGGGTTTGGGGTTTAGGAATTAGGGTTTAGGGTTTCGTTTTCGTTTTAAAAGCCAGGACCCTCCTTGTACCCTCAAATAGGGGTATATGGTCCCAAATTAAGGGTATTTGGGGTCTAATAGAGGGTAGATGGAGGGTCTAGGAGTGCATCGGTTCTTTCCCACATCCGGCTGCTTCATCGTGGCTTACACGTGCTTGCACCCTCCCACACACACACACACATTTTTGTGTACGTCACCAAAAGAACCCATAGTCAAGCACAATGACCAGGCCCTCAAGGGTGTCCGGGGTAGTCGTAGTAGAGGACGGTCCCTTCTCACATCAGTTGACGCGGATGTCCCGGGTGTTGCGTTTGCGGCTTTTGGTTTCGAGTGTAGGGTTTAGGGCCTTCCCAACTCAAAGATGGACTGTGCGAAAACATGAGGCCGAACATGAGCGGCTCGGTGGTCTTCAGCTCTTAATCGGAACTCATCTCTGAGGTTTACTCTGCCAAAGTCTGTGAGCAAGAGCGAAGCGATCCTCACACTATACCTGCCATGCTAGACCGCAACCCCTAAACCCCCAAAGTGAAAGGCACCTCCAGTGGTCTGAGCCAGCCATAGGTAGACTGCCACTCGATGACCTTCCCCCGAACTCGTTTGTCCTGGGCTGAGTCTGCGACGACTGGTTTCACTGGCAGGTTCTTACGTCTGCTGCTACAGCGGCCAAACCCTAAACCCACCAACATTTATCTGGCCCCGGCACAACACCTAAATCCGATACAACAATGCAATGGCACCTGAAGCTCGGCGCAACTGCTCACACAACCAAGGATCGCGAACGAAGAAGCCCGTCCCACGTGTCCTATTTGAATCCTGCAGCTCGGATGCATCATGGCCCAGGCTTTAAGCTACAGGGCTCTAACCTTGCGGCCCAGGGTTCTGACAGCAAGTGGCGCGAGCCCTCAAGCCTCAGCAGGACGTGCTTATGGAAAGCTTAGCACGAAGGCAGCAGGAGCGGCAGTGCTAGGTCGAAACATAGAACGACGATGGTGAATGGAAACGTGATACTCACAGAAATGCAAGTAGTCGTCATCATCATCATCATCATCATCAAAGACGTCATCAGCACCGTCATCATCGTCAACACCATCGACAGAAAGGTAACAGAAAATTAAAACAATACAACGCGGCTTCCCTTCTGTGGCAGGCTTTGTCACCAACGCCGGAACTGTAGACCCCGAGCCGCGAAACCTTCAAAAGGCTGTGCTATGGCCCCTCGGACCCAGAATATCATATCATATTATCATATGTTAATACAGAATATCATAATAAAACACAGATTATCAGATCATAATACGCCAAGGTAGTTGAATATAGATTCTCATACTATGATATAGATGGCAGATTTAATAAGCCCTCGGGATTGGTTCATAATCAGCAATCACAAAGGAGATTTCCTATGCAGAACCTAATTTAAAGGTTCGGCTGTGGGTGCCACCGGCACAGTCTGTAGCCCTGACATGGATACGGCTTCAGGTCGCTAGAACCCGTTTTAAAGGAAGCTACAGGTGTGGGTTTAGGGTATATAGGGATTCTATAAGGCTTCTATAAGGTATATAGACCTTCTATAAGGCTCCTATAACGGTAACTACCCACCTGAAAATCTCCTAGACCCGTTGGCCACAAACTCCCAAGACCGAAGTGGATCTGAAGAGCACCCTAGGCCCTTACACCCTGAAAGCCCTCATCCCTGAAGCCTGCACCCTAGACCCAGAAAGCCTTAAACCCTAAATCCTCAACCCTAAACCCAGAAAGCCTTAAACCCTCAATTCTGAACCCTACTTGGAGGTTCATGGGTAGTTCTAAGTGGGGTTATAAGTCCCCTAATATGGGTTATAACTATAGTTACTGTACTTATAACCCTACTTATAACTACCCATGAACCTCCAAACCCTAAACCCTAAACCCTAAACCCTAAACCCCTAAACCATTATAGTTACTGTACTTATAACCCTACTTATAACTACCCATGAACCTCCAAGTAGGCCCTTAAACGGAGGGCAGCCAAGGAGCTTCACGGGAGTCCAGACCATAATGACACAGGCAGGTAGGATTGCAATGTCGGGACTACAGTACTACATGTAAAATCATGCGGCATGGTAGAGTATAACATACATAACGTAGTATGGTAGAGTATAAAATATAGCAAGAAACGGTATACTATAATTTACTGCTAACCTCTAAGAAAACTAGCAGAATGAACTCCCAAGGCGCTGCAACGGTGCGGATCTTGTGATGTTTTCAGGGAGGGTGGCTTTCGGGCTTAGGGGGTTTAGGGCTCGCGGTCCCAGGACTCATTGGGTTGAGTTGAGTTGTGGGGTTGGGGCTTAAGGCTTAGAAGAGTTGAACACGAGTGCGTGTAAGGGCTTCAAGCATGCCTCGCCATTAGCATTGGGAACGGCTTCCTTCGTGGTCTCCATGACACTGCCTAAAGCTGGTGGAGCCAAACAGAGGTTGAGTATGTTCAGCACCGCTGAACGACTCAGAATGCACTGCTGACGACATTCTCCGTTCAGCATACTGTAGGGGCCTTCATAATTAGAATAGGGTTGGGGGGGGTCTATAATAATACTAAGGAACCCCCGAAATCCTATTCTAATTGTTAAACCTAAACCCTAAACCCTAAATTAAACAGGACCGGTTTCAAGTTAAGGCAATGGCTCACAGCGAAAGGCTGAAAGGCAGCTTCGAACCTGGTTTCCAATAGTTGGACCAACCTTCGGAGTGGACATACTCTGCTAAGCAAGCGGCTTACGGTTTACGGTTTACGGTTTACGGTTTAGGGTTTAGGGTTTAGGGTTTAGGGTTTAGGACTCAAACTTTTGCGTCGGCGGTTGCGCATTCCGGTCTTGAATTGATGCGGATGCAGCATTACAGCGCCAGTGAGTTAGAGCCCTCGAAACAAACCAACGGATTGATATTCCTCCTAAGCTTTAGGCGCAGAGGCCACACAGACTAACAGAATACATTATGTGTATATATACATATACACAGTATAATAGACTTTACATAAATATATACACATGTGGTTCTGTAAATTTGCTTTCAAGCTAAGCGAAAGTGATGGACCCCATGAGCCTAAGGTTCATGAAGGCTCCATTTCACTGGCTGGTGCAACCCTGAAGACTCCTTGCACGCCAGCATCTCTCTGAAAACTGGCTTGCTTTGCCATCGGCCTACTTTAACTAAACCCTAAGCCCTAAACCCTAAACCGGTTGCAACTTGTTTGGGATGGCTCGGCGCTGAGAGCTGTGAAAAAAATGCCTTCCAGACTACCGCCCTAGAGAGTCGCTTCGGGAAAGATCACTTGGGCCCAGAGCCTTCCACCTTCGTGCTTTCGAACAAGGTTGCTGCCTATGGCTCTCAGCAGTTGCACGCTAAGTGATCAAATAATCCAAAGAGCCCTAAACCCTTGACCCACTGTGCAACTGCTTGAAGCTCAAACCCACCGATACCTACTACGACGAACATCACTAACCGGGGGCGGCTAGCGTTGATAACCCGTGGGCATCCTACCTGTATGCCATGCCTACGGTCTCTTCTTTTCTTGGGTTCGTGCGCTCTTGGCACAGGGAGTCCCCAGGTCATTAGTTCATTGACCATCATAGCCATAGCCCTGGTAGGGCCAGATAGAGCTGCCAGCCCAGCACATGGTCCGGGCTAAAGTGTCCGAATGGGTTTAGGGCCTTTAGGGCTTAGGGCATTTAGGGCATTTAGGGTTTAGGGCGCATGGTTCCAAAACAGTCTTCATTTGTAGGGCTCTTAGTTTGGATTGGCTCGAGAAGAGCAATCATTGCTTAGGCTCCTGGACTGTCTTGGACAACGACGGACCACCCTCATGTCGGAACTGTTACTACCGGCCCGGTTTGAGTGTTAACCTGAGGGAACGCCGTATCCCAGAGTGGCAGAGCAACCCCAAGAAAAGTCCTGCGTTCCGAACACACCAGACTGCGGTTGGACGTCTTCCGCCTCTAAAGTAGATGCCACGACTGCTACGATGATAGTACCCTAAGCCCTAAACTACGATGATAGTCCGGGGAATGCATCTCGTGCAGCTCTGCAGCTCAGATGCTCGAAATAATCCAAGGCGCCAATAGGGCGCCCAGAAGAAAGTACTCCACCACGAAGTCAGGGCGAAGGGGTTTAGGAAGTAAGCTTCAAGTCTAGGGTGGTGACCCCAAGTTCCTTGTGGACCAAATCGCATGCCAGCATTTTTGACAAGGGAGTCAAGACTTGGACGCTCTGGAATCGTGCTGGGTTCAAGTGGTGCTAGATGGAGGAGTACGGACTGGGAACGATTCGCTCTCCCCTTCTTTGTTGAGGTTCTGTCAAGTTGCTTTTCCGAAAAATTGCAAGAAAGGAACGCGCATGCGTGTAAGCAGAACAGCAAGATCTATAGCGATTAGAAAGGAGAAGAAAGCACGGGCAACCTCCTCATATCCGGTACAGTCCAACCTAGTTAGTAAGAAGGCAGCAAGATGACTGAAAACAGAATATTCTTACTAGGACTAGGGATGCAATCGGTAGTGACTGGAGTCGGAAATCGGGATCTGGAGGGCTATCCTGCTTTATGCTGACGCGGCTTGTGTCGAAGAGTTGAGCATCTCGAGCTTTACCACGGTCAAGTACTCAATTATGCATCATGACAGGGATCATTCATGATACTCTTGCCGATATGACTGCGGTACTGGCCATGAACACTAGGACAGATGTTCCTACTCTTGCTGGCTATGGCCACTGTGGTTGCTCTTATTCTGTAATCACTTCTTGCTATTACGATCCTATCTTTATAAAGCTTGTCTTCACTCCCTTGGCTGGCTCAGCTTCCGAATTCATGCGGAGCCAAATGCACTGCAATTACAGCCTTCGAGCTTTGTGAACCCGAAACCGTCCGGCGCGATTCTTTGTGGCTTTAGTCTCTCTGCCAAATCCCATACCCCAATCGATCAAACCCTTCCCACCGACATCGTAGCTGGCAACTCCAATGTCATCACCAGCAATGGATGCGGTCAGTATGAACTTCGTTCTGTATGGCTGTGGGCAGTGTACTGTTTAGGTTCACTTCATGATGCAGCTCATGTGTGGCTGTGTCATGGCTGAGGGTTGCCACGATGCTGTGCGACTACTGCGACTATCCATCTGGCTCAGCTGGTCAGTTGCTGTTGATCAGTTACTGTTGATCTTTTTGAGACGTCCCATGCCTGCAGTGTAACGTTTTCAGCTGCCGATAGATGCTGTTACCCTCTTGTGTCTTGTTGCAGGTGCTCAAAAGACAAGTCCAGATGCACGAGGACACAGCCGCAAACAACAAGCCAAGACTATCGCAAGCGTATCGAGCTCTTCATCAAGCACCGACGACCCAGCTTCTGAATTGATTCCCTCCAAAACCACGCTTCACCCTCGAGAGCTACTAGAACACGCTAATAAGCACTTAAAGCTCTAGGCCCCGGGCCTCCCCAGCACCGACCAAAGCTCGAGCAACTCTAAGATGCTTCAAGGATTCTGCGTAAGAGGGCCGCGTCACTTCATCCCCGAGGGGACGGAATCGCATGCATTTGGCCTTGGTGCGGAAATAGACGCTGATCAAACGCAGGGTGCTAGAAAGATTGGATGAAGGACTTCAGCCTATCATGCTATGAGATCAAACGCCGACTTACCTGTCCCTCTCTCTGCCTTTTTCTGTTCTCTCCCGAGATACGTAGGGAAATGCGATCCACATCCCACCTATTCTTGCACCGTCAACAACAGTTGCCACAAAAACGAAAAACCCTAAACCCTAAACCCTAAACCCTAAACCCTAAACCCTAAACCCTAAACCCTAAACCCTAACCCTAAACCGGAATTCAGAAACGGACCTGAGGATCCCGAAGCTTGTGCACAAGGACAACGGTGATGGGCGTAGGGGCGTAGGGGCAAGGGCTTCGGGATGTAATATTCCAATAACTAGAGTAGGGTTTTGGGGCTCCTTTTAAAGGGTTCTAGAAGGGCTACTATAAGGGTGTAGGGTATAGGGGCCTTAATGATTAGACTAGCGTTTTGGGGTACAATTATATTATAAGTATGATAAGGAACCCCCCAAAATCGTAAAGGTAATTATCAAGACCCCTATGGCCCTATGGTAGGATTTCAGGCTTACCAACCTCCACTTCCAGCAGATGCACAGGTTTTTGGGATGTTAGTTGCCTTGATTTCTCTCCATTTCGTGCCACGAATGTGCGGAACCTTAGCTCCCGTTCAATAAGTTCTGAGGCTTCGAGATTGGAACTGGAGTTCACTATACTGAACTTAGACCCCTAGCAAAAACTATAATTTTAGCTACTTCTTAGGGTTTATAGTAGCCAAAGATTAAAAATTATTTGTAAGTTCCCCTAAGTTCAGCGCAGACCCCCAGCATCCTAAAGTCCAACAGCCCGATTTTGCGCCTAGCGACCATAAGGCTGCATAGGCCCAGCCTGCGGTTGGCGCAGTTGAGCATTTAAGGTTCTCAGTGTTTAGGGGCTTTGGGTTTAGGGCCGTTTAGGGGAAAGGGACGGAGGGTTCAGCGATTAGGGACATGGGGTTCAGGCATTTATCTAAACATCAAGACAATGAAGACGACAAAAATCATGTGGGCCATGGGGATGTCGCGAGACAAGACAACCATGAATGTTGAGCTGAAGGTGATGACCACCACTATCTAGGGCTTAGGGTTCTTGACGAGATCCTTTACGGCTCCATAACGCATCTACAGGGATTCTCAATGAATGAGATGATGATGACATTGGAAACTGCATCAGCCTGACACTGAACTTACCGGTACCTTCATCATTGTAGTCGATAGCCATTCATGGGGCCAATCGCTGCCGTCACCAATTCGACACATCACAAAGCACATCGATAACAACAACTGCTGCTGTACGATCTGCTTCTGCTTGCGGTTGGACGGGTCCATTACTTCTACTATTCCTGCTACTTCAAATGTTGCTGCTGCGGCTACTACTACTACTACTACTACTACTACTACTAGTACTAGTACTAGTACTAGTACTACTACTACTACTACTACTACTACTACTACGACGACTACTACTGCTGCTAGAATCCCGCCATCGTTGCTGCTCACGGTTCGCCGGCTTTTTTGCTGTGATGCATCCTACTGAGGTATCTGGTTGCGTCAATAACTATGAAAGCTGTTGCTCCTGTCCCCGTTGTTGTTGTTGCTGCGGCTGCTGCTGCCGCTGCTCCTGCTGCGGCTGCTGCTGCTGCTGCTGTCGCCTGCCATGTTGATTGCCATTGTGCGTTGTCGGTGTCGACGTCGCAGCTGTTAATCTAGTTGCTGCCCTTATGTAGTTTGTGCGTAACTCAACCCGCACGCTAACCCCTGCACCCTGGATGCACACGAAATAACCTCTGCACCCTGGACCAACGAACACGAAACTTCCATCCATGCTGAAACCTGTCTATGAATGTGTGGACTTCCTCAAGCTTGTCACTACGGGCTTTAGTCTAATAGTGTAAAAGAAAAAGCCGCCGCACCATCTTCACTCTTCCACGGGGCTTTGCGGCTTGACGGCTTACGGCTTAGGGTGATTTGCTCTTTGTCAATCAAGACCCGGGGCTCTATTCCCATCTTCCGAATTCCGTGTCTGAAGCGACCCAGCCTGCATGGGACCGGAAACACATGTCCCCCCAACCTTAGCACGAGGTTAGGATCTAAGGGTCACGTTTAGGGTTGAAGATCTAAGGCTAGACTGGTGGGTGAGGGACTTTGTTACGGATGTCTTGGAGAAGCATATGAACTGTCGCGCAGATGTCATCTGGAAAGAAAACCTAGTGGGCAGCAAAAGAGTATGTCTGTGTGCGTATATACTATATATACTCTATATTATATATATATATATACACACACATGTATATCTCTGCCGAATGATAAAGTGAGATACGGATCACAGAGTCGGCGCATGGAAGACAGCGCATGCAGTAGGGGCACTGTGTCCTTGCAAACCTGCTGCGTGCGCATGCTTCGGACATGCATACACACGCGTGCACGCACACAGAACCTAACGAGAACTCTTGCAACACCCGTCTACGAGCGTATGTCTGCCATCATGTATGCTGACAACCAGACCCGATGAACGAGGAAGTCGCAAGGAAGTAACAGCAAGACCGCCTTGGGCCAACAGAGTATACTTACATGTTTAAACTTATACTGCTATACGTGAGGCTTGCATAGCGGAAGCAGTGTTACAAATTGCCCCACATGAACTACGTACACTTTCAATCGTGCACCAGCACCTACAGACTGCACCTGAAACAATTGATAACAAAGAATCATGTTGGCATAGGGCTAGACATACTGATCACTGATATCTCACAGTTGGCGAAAGGCTAGGCTTCGGAGCGTAGTGGGACCTCATTCTGTATCGTGCCCTTGTGCACAGCCACATGCGCACATGCAAGAGTGTGTGGGAACACATGCATGTGAGAGCCGTGCCCCTGTGGCCATGACAGGACCTAGAAGCAGCACAAACCAAGATTGTCTCGAAACTGAGCTCTGCCAAAACAGCAGTTCAATGCACTCCGCCCAAACCTGAAACCCTAAACCCTAAACCCTAAACCCTAAACCGTTGAACCCTGAACCCACTGGAAGCATCCTTTCTCCGCCGGCTTCCGCTTGTGTCTGGGGCATCCTCTCGCGCCTTCGAGGCGCCTGAATTCCCATTCCATCGGCTTCCAAGAGCCTCAAAGGAAGCGCAGCTCAATTTGGGGTTTAGGGTTTAGGGTTTAGGGTTTAGGGTTTCTGCGGCATTGGATTTAAGACCAAGATGTATTTGTGAAAGGGTGTCAAGGTTTCGGCTTGAAGGGCTACGGGAATATCGGAACATCTCGCCAAAGCTGGCGACCGAAACGCAAGCGGAGCACGGACCCATACCAACAGCAAGCCACCCCGGGTGGGGCACCTTTCTCACGAAGTCCCTGGCTCTGAAAGTCGTTTCGAAGCACCAGAAGGGTCAAGGTATGGTGCCCTTGGTCTCCCTGGCAGGGGGGAAGGGGCATAGAATGTGGAAAGCCTCGGCAAAGGATTCAAGCCCAAAGCTTCCCCGAACCGGGCTTGTCCGTCCCGCAGGACCGAACACAAAACATCGCGCTTCAACGACTATCCTGGCATGGTTTGCATCGGGGAAGGCAGTCAGACACCGGGCAAGGAGCATCTCAGCTTCGGAGCTTTGCAAAAGGGTACCAAGCCGTAACGCTGGCAGTTGAGAAATTGCAATCACTGACCCCTACCCGAAACCCAAGACCCTACCTGGCTATCTTCATACGGAGCCCAACTCTGTTTGTCTGGGGCGAAAGGCCCATCCAAGCGCCAGCGAGGAGAACGGCGCAGCAGCTGAGGGCCACTTACGCGGCCTGAAAAACGCTGTTGCTACGGAGTTTGGGTTTGAAGCTGTGCAACATAGGGTGAAGGTGTAGGCTGAAATCCAAAGAGCTTGAACCTATGTTCGGACTGACCTCTTAAGAACAAGTAAAGACCCCCGATCCAATCACCAACATGCTATTTGTAGAAGCGTTGCCTGGAATCTTCTGACGTTACAGACAGTCACAGCAGACAGCTTTAAACCCTCGTGCCCTAAACCCTAAACTTCAAACCCGAAACCCCAGCCACAAACCCTCGTTGCGCAACTAGAATCCCCTGCATCCGCTACAAGTACGTGGCCACACCAGAATCCCAAACCCGAAGTCTCCAATCCCTGATTCCCCTAACCCTAAACCCTAAACCCTAAATCCTAAACTCCTAAACCGTTAATCTAAACCTCTACATCCTAAACCCGAAACTCTAAACTCCTAAACCCTAAACCCCTAAACCTTACATACCACGCGGAGACTTCAGAAGGCTCCACGTTCACGGTTCCGGCTTCAAGGTTTACAAATCAGGTGGCTCAGCGGTCTTTTGCAGGGGGGTTTAGGGTTGGGGGTTTAGGGTTTGGGGGTTTAGGGCTTGGTTTGGGGCTTGGGGTTTGTGATTTAGGGTTTGGTTTGGGGTTTGGGGTTTAGGGTTCAAGACCCCAAGATTAAGGCCTTCGCTTCAACGTAAGCGTCCTTGCATTGCACTCTAGGAGGATTCGGGACTGCTTTGATGTTGGTAGGTTGTAAGGCTTTGCCTCCTTTGCTTTCAGGGCTCGGGGTTGAAAGATCGTGGTGTCTGCACTTGGGCATCTGCGCTGGGCCTCAAGACAAACTACCGATTTACAACGTGTTCGGCAGAAGGACTGCCAAGTCACCGAGTAGCTAGAGTATATGACTTCTAACTGTAGTACATCACGCTAAATTCCAATGTGGATGACTGGATGACTATATCGCAAAGGACTGTGGCACGGCACTCTATGGCAAAGAAGCTAAGCCAACATATCAAAACGAACGTGTCCAGAACTTGAGGATGAAGACCGTGGAAACATCGACAAGCATAGTTTAGGGCTTGAGGTCTAGGCGTGTAGCTCAGTGTGACACGATGTCAAATAGGTCGAATAACGCCAAACAAGGACCGCCACGTGTTCGGTTTGCAACTTGGCAGCTCCCGAGGTAGCAAGACTCTTCAGATAAATCAACATGTAAACATCTAGTCATGCGCTAGATGGCGATTCTGTAGAGCATCCTGTAGTGGGTTCCAAGAGTGTGTCTGACGAAATGATTCGGTGTATCACTGATTTCGTATCCGCGAGAGGACAGTACACTGTAGGCTTGTCTGAACGATGCCTAGTCATTACTAAGAGAACTTACCATGAAGTGCAGTATACTGCAACAAACAAGTCATGGCGATCAACACAAGATCTCGGGGCTTACGCAGGCTGGCCAATGTATATGCAGAATGGATGCTACCGTGCCCTGTATCCACAGGCTCAGGAGGATTGTTGGCGTCTGGGCTCACCTGTGCTGTCCAACGCAGTTCGTTTCGGATCTCGATCGCCCTGAAAGCCCTAAACCCGAAAGGCCCTTAACTTAACCCGAAGCCCTAAAACCCTAAAAGCCCTAAAACCTAAACCCTAAAGACCAAAAAGGAACTAATATAGGGGCCTAAATTTTTCCCTATCCTATTCTAATTATGAAGGCCCTAAACCCTAAACCCCAATCCCTAAACCGTAATCCCTAAACCCTAAACCCCCTATATTAAATCTAACATTGAAGAGTACAAACCGCCCGAGCCCGGTCTTCACCTCGGCTCGTCGGCTTGCGGCGGCAGGCTCCTCCTCCTCCTCTCGCTTCGGGGTTTTGGGCTTTAGAGGTTTTTTTGTGGTTTTTGTGGATTTTGGTGTTTTTGGAGTTTTAGGGTTTAGGGTTTAGGGTTTGGGGCTTAGGGATTAGGGTTTAGGGGTTTAGGGCTTAGGGGTTTTAAGGATTTTTAGGGGCTTTGGGCTTGACTTGTGTAGCAGTTTATGGCAAGCATATCTCCGTCGATTAGATAGGCCCTGGTGCTCAGTACTAGTACTTTACTGCAAACATCGTCACACGATGTGGTATTGGGGCGCTATATTGTATGCTAATATGGGCTGCGATGTCGAGGTTGTTCGATGCTGGCTGTGTTCGTAGCCAGACAACGGAGCTGGAGATCCCAAGGACCCTCCATAACCCACGAGACGAGACCCGAGAGATGGAGATGCGCAAACGGAGCTCGCGTGCTCCGTTCACTCCTCCTCGTCTCCTGCAATCTCGGAAAACTCTGCATGCCACCTAGCAGCCGTGCGTGGCTTTGGCTGGCAGTTTCTAGAGTGCCAATTCGAGGTTTACAGGCTTCTTGTTAAGGAACTTGGTTTCGGTTACCATATTGGGGATCTATAGAACAGTTCATCGAGCTTCCTTATTATTGTGGTAAGTTAAACTACGTTCTTAACAAGAGCTCGGTTTAGGCTTCGGGCATGACTTACAAACAACCTCTGCGCTCGCTGCTTGCGCAACTCTGGGCGTTTAAAAGTGAAGGGTTCTGGTTTTTGCACACCTTGCTTAGCCATCTCAAAGATCTTGTCAGGTGCGTGAGAGCAACCCCAGTCCGGATCCGTGGAAGATTATGCCGTGAAACCCATCTGGGAAGCAGGGGGGGCGTGGAGGGCAGAATCAACTCTGGATATAATTTTCAATTTCCGGGGAAGAAGATGAGGCTGAGAGATGCCAGCTTTGGATGTTATCAACGGGGCCAGCTAAAGTGAGCCGAGAGGCCAGTAGAAGCTGAGAAGCATGACAACCTGAGTCGTTGAATGGTGTGTCGCAAGGTCATCACCACACGCCTGCCTGCTAGTTTTTGGAGCGAAGTTTGACAATTGAGGGCAGACTGAACATCGAATCTTGCTGTCAATGGTGACGATGACAGCGACGACGATGACAGCATCTGCACCAGCTGACGGTAACAATGTCGACTCACAAGCAACAGCAGAGAAAACAAAAGCTGCAGCCGCGGCAGCAACAACACCGACAAGAGCAGCAGCGGCAGCAGCGGCAGCAGCAATGGAAAACACAGCAACAACAGGAACAGCAGCAACAACTACAACAGAAAGACACCAACAGCAACAGCAGCGGGCACGGCAAGGGCAAGGGCAACAGCAACGGCAGCAGCAAGAGCAGAAGCAGCAGCAACGCCAACAGCGACAGCAACAGCGACAGCAGCAGCGACAGCAACAGCGACAGCGAAAACAACAGCGACAGCAATAGCAGCAACATCAGCAGCAGCGGCAGCAGCAGCAACAGCATCAGCAACAGGAACAACAACCACAACAACAAAACCAAGACAACCACCACCACCGGCGCCACCACCACCACCGACGACGACTACAGCTACGACAACAACGCCAACAACCACAACCACGACAGCCACAAGAACAACAACACAAAACAAAAAAAAAA
>CAJNDV010032812.1:13292-38559 GCA_905221635.1 Symbiodinium sp. CCMP2456
TTTTTTTTGGGGGGGGGGTCGATGTTGATCCTAAATGAAACGTAAGCCCTAAACCATGAAACCTTACCCCTAAACTCCCTCTCCAAGATGCCCAACAATGAACCTACTATTGTTGTTATTATTGTTGCTATTGTTATTTCTATTATTAGAACTGTTATCATTATTATTGCGCGCATTGTCATTATTCTTGTAAGATCAATAATAGTAATTGCCATTGTTATTCGTATGAGCATTACGGAAGGTGAACATCGGTAGCTCTATCGGTAGCCTCAGCACCGCATTTTGGCCTGCCCTCGATCTGGAGCCTGCCTCAGGCAAAACGTGCATTTTCCCAGTACTTCGATCATTATGATCACTGCTCTCAGTATCACGGTCCATGATCATCATCCTAAATACTTCTAATGTAGCCAAAGCGACACCCGAGGTGCCCGCGCTTACCGGTCCGGACGACCCTCGGTGGCAGGGCGCTGGAACCCTGGTGGAGGATGTAGAAGCTGATGTCATATTTCCACATGAGGTTGCTGTGCTTGTGTGATTGCATTCGAAGGTGGTGCATGTGACGCTTGGGACACTACTACAAATATGGACCGGGTTCGATTACTACCATGATTTTCTTCATTCACGTTGCAATTGTTAAATATAGTGGCTCTATCCCATTGTTACCTTGATCTATTCTTCTATGCCGTCCGCCATTTCTGCTTGACGACTGTTGACTCGCTCATAGAGCCTCAGTCAGCACAGACGGACGTTGCATCTCTGCCTAAACCCTAAACCCTAAACCTGCAGTTCCCTCCGATTCCGGCCCGACTTGGGCCCGACTTGTTACTCAGTCGCTCCTCAAGATCGTGATTTGGTTGTTGCATGAGCAGGGGAAGTGGGTTGATGTTACCACAGGCTAGACAGACCCTAAACCATAAACCCTAAATACCCTAAAACCCTAAAGCCCTAAAGCCCTAAAGCCCTAAAGCCCTAAAGTCCTAAAGCCCTAAAGCCCTCAGACCATCAAACCACAAACCCTAAGACCCTGAAGCCCTAAAGCCCTAAAGCCCTCAACCCTGAAACCCCAAACCGTACAACCCCCTGTTTTCCCCTAAACTAAACCCTAAACCCTAAACCCTAAACCCTGAAACCCCAAACCGCACAACCCCCTGTTTTCGGGCAGAAATCCTGGCAGGAGCGCTTTCGAGGGGAGCAGCTCCTTGAGCAAGGTCCGGCGGGAGAGAGAGAGCAAGGGGTTTAGGGTTTAGGGGTTTGGGGGTTGAGGGTTTAGGGTTTAGGGTGTAGCGTTTAGGGTTTAGGGGTTTGGGGGTTTAGGGGCTTGGGGGTTTTAGGGTTTTAGGGTTTTAGGGGTTTAGGGTTTAGGGGTTTAATTGTTTAGGGGTTTAGGGGTTCAGGGGTTTAGGGTGTTCTTTAACGATTCTTTGACAGGGTTTGTATCTGTGTATCGGGTTTCTATGGCTTTTTGGACAGAGTCCTTGAGGCTCGCGGGTTCCTACTGGGTTTAAATATTAAGGTTGCAGTTGAGGGCTCCGAGTACTGGGTTTCACCCTTTTCAGGGTTCAGGGTTCAGGGTTCAGGGTGTAGGGATTGGGTAGTTAGGGTTTAGGGTTCAGGGCTTGGTTTAGGGTGCAGTGTAGGGTTCAGCAGGATCAGAGCTGTCGGGGGTGTGTTCAAGTTCAAGCCTTCAGGTTCGGGGATTTTAGTATCAAGGGTGCTCTCATCATGGGTTTCCCACAGAAGTCCTCTTAAGCACGTTTCAGATGATCAGATCCCGGGTTTATGTTGGAAAGTTTCGGTTGTCCTTCCCATGTCATGCTAGCGACGTCCGGTTCACTTGCTTAAATCGTTTTTTGCGTGTAGTTGTAACGGTCGGAGGTTCAAACCACTCACAGGATCGCGATGTCAAGGTTGCATCAAGTCAGACTGAGCATATCTATGAGCTGTTGACTTACGCCCTCTGAACGGCAAGGCCTCTGAGTATGACAGGGCTGAATGTTTTTGAGGGGGGGGGGTGGGGGTCGTGGTTTAGGGTCTTGAGAACGCTGTTGTGAACATGGATATGGGTTAGGCTTGTTCCACACTAGGATCCCCTTCAGAGGTGTTCATCGCTAGAATCCGTAGAAACGGATGACAGCCCTTCCCAATGTATGCGCATGCTGTGGATCCACTCCTCGCTTCTTCACCTGGGCTTGGGGTTGTGGAGCACCTACAAGGACTAAATCATGGTTGAAATCCTAAGTCGTAGTGTTCCGAAACCCCATATACCGATACGCCTTCGGCCCTTCAATCCGGAGCCCGAAACTCTATTAGGTCCGAACAGCACCCAATGCTCAGATTTCGTGGGCCGTAACGCTAGGAGCTTCAGGGGATTGGCGGTTTGGTGGTTTGCGGGGTTAGGTTTTTGGGTTCCGGCTTTAAGGCGCGCCCTGCGAGGGAGATTTCAGAGTCCCAGCAGCCGTGAAGTCTGCTTGCAGGGATTCTATACCTGGACCCCAAAGTATGTAGAATAATAGCCTTTTGTGGGTTTTAGGCCATTATTTTGCCTACTTTGGGGGGTTTAGGTACTAGTTGTCGTAGACCTAGTTTAAGCAAGCCCTGCATCCAAATTCCTACATAACCCCACCTTCACAGCCATTCCTGATACTTGCGCCAGCAAACCTGGTAGTAGGCGCTTCATTCAAAAACTCAAGCCCCCAAGCCGAAGCACTAAACCCTAAGCCCAAGCCCAGACCCTTGTAAGAGAGGGGCCTAGATAATTCCCTATACTACTTTGGGGGGTTCCGTATTCTATAATTGTAGGATAATATCCCCCAAAACCCTGTTGCCCCTGTATTGGTGGGCTTTCTAAGCAGAGGCTACGAGGCCGCTGCATTGGCACGATTACGCCGCGCCTGCACCCGAGATTGTCGGACATACATGCGGTTTAGTGTTTAGGGTTTTAAATTAGGGTCTCTTTCCGTGTTCGTTACCCTATTTCGAGAACCGCCTTATCTTCTGTTCTGCGATTTAAAAACCCTAGCAGTTTAATGAGCTGAGCCTCTAAACGCTGGATTCGGATTATGGACTTAACTCTAAAGCCTTAACCCCAAAGCCGAACCCGCAAGGAGAAACTGAAGCTTGACTTCACGTCCCATGCTTGCTCAATATATGAGAGACTCCGAGAAGATTGCTGCTAAATTTGCCGTGTCCACGAATCGAACCGTGGCTTCGTCTTTTGAGTTCCTATCTTTTGGTCGAGAAGAAGTTCTTGAAACTCTAAGGCCCTAAGCCCGAAGGAATGCCCATGTAAAGGTTTGCGTTTCTGAAGTGTGAGAAGTATTATATTGAAACCTCGGCTGTGGATATACCATCTGAGGTCGTCGAGTGGTCTCAGCGAGTTTCCGAGGATCAGGCACCGAGCATTTCTCCAGCTTTTCGATCACGTGGCCGGGCTTTCGAAGTTGCAGGTTTTTTGAGGGCTCTCGGATGTAAAGTCTTGCAATCTGGCTCGGGTGCCATGGTTGATGGTTCCCTAAAGCCCGAGGCCTCACCATGAAAAGCCTGCGAGTCTCGAATCTCTGGAACTTCAATCTGAAAACCGTACCGACTCATGAAGCCTAAACCCTAAACCCTAAACCCCGGGGCAGCAATCCCGGAGTCTCTAGTGGAAGTACCGCAAGGCTTCCACACTTCGGGACGTGGCGGCCGCCAAAGCCTCCATAGGCCAAGACGCTTGGGACACCCAGAGACTCCAATACCCCTTAATTAATTAAGGAATATACCTTCAATTATAATATTAAGGCCCCTATCATTTAAGGTATATTGCTGAATTAAGGAATATACCTTAAATTCTAATAGGATCCCTAATATGATTGAAGGTATATTCCTTAATTCAGGGGTATTGCAGTCTCTGGGCAGAGTGCCACCGCAGCGACAGCTATGGTGCTGAAGGCTATTGTGGTTGAAGCAGAACCCTAAACCCTAAACCCTAAAGTAGCAGTCGTCCTTGTCCTCGACCTCGTCCAGGTTGAACCATGAAAGCCTAAACCCTAAACCCTAAACCCTACACCCTAAACACTAAACCCTAAACCCCTAATGAAAGCTAAAGCTTCAAATTTCCAAAGTTCGTGCCGAAGGCTGGACCCTCGCCTCGCGGGCAGCACCCATCTTGGACTCCGGCAGCGCCTGGAAGCCCGGTAACCAAAATAAGGGGTACCTTATTTTGGGGTCCTTATAATAAGGATCCTACTATTTAGGGTACTATATTAGGGTCCCCGGATCGAGGTCAAGATGTACAGTTGAGTGCGTCCGCGTTTCGAGTTTGGGAGTGCATGCAGGGCTCCTTTAAAGAGTTTTCCAGTTCCGGGATGTGAAATTCCGGGGTGTAGAGGCGGTGCTGGATTCAAAATTTAGGGTTTCGCATTCAGGCGTGCATGGCTCTAGTGGTTTCACTTCGTCGGGAGTCCTTGTTCGTTTGTGGCGAGTGTGTGATCATGTTGTTGTACCAACATAGACCCCCAAACCCTAAACCCTAAACCTTAAACCCTACAAGCAGGGCCTGTGAAGTTCAGACAGAGCTTGGAAGCCAGGTTCCTGGTTGCAGAGAATCGGAGGTATGCTTCGGAAGCCAGACGTGAACCGAGCAGTTACCCTGTGGATTCAAAGAAGGGGCACCGTGGCTGCCGACGCATTCCGTTCGGAGTATCTTTGGAGTTGGATGTGGCCATGGCCTGAGAGTCGAAACTAGGCTTTGTCGTTCATGTCCCAACTACCTCGTCTGCAAGCGCACTCCGAGGCGCAACGGCTTCTGTTGCTTTGCAGGGCAATCCTTTCGGGCAGTGACAGGCAGTGCCTCTTGAGGCCCTGCAAGCCAGGAGATCTGGCTTTCAACGGCTTCAGTGCTAGGCGTAAGTATAACCCTAGTCCCCTAAACCCTACACTACAACCTAAACCCTAATCCCCTAAACCCTATATACAACCGAAACCCTAAAAATTATAAGTAAGATCCCTCCCTCCAACCCCTCAACCCGAAACCCCGCACTCTCCAACGCCTGGAGTCGCACTCCTCAGACCTCGAGCTCTTGGACGCGCCTGAAACCCCTAAGCCCTAAACCTAAATCCTAAGCCTTAAACCCTAAACCGTGAACCCTGAGCCCTAAACCCTAAACCCCAAACCCTAAGCTCCTAAATCCTAAACCCTGAACCCAGAACCCCGAACCCCGAACCCAAAGCTCCTAAACCCAAAGCCCTAAACTCCTGAACCCTAAGCCCCAAACCCTGAACCCGAAACCCTGAACCCTAAACCCTGAACCCTGAACCCTAAACTCTAAACTCCTGAACCCTAAGCCCTAAACCCTGAACCAGTCTCAGGTCTCTTCCGAGGTCCTGAAGTCCGCTCGAAAAGATCTAGCCGAAGCGGAGGTTCGTGCTGTGTCTGGGTGGGTTGGTGTTGGTCAGGGTTCAGGGTTTGGGATTTAGGGTTTGGGAGCTTTGGGTTTGGGGTTCAGGGTTGCGAGTACGACAGGCTGGAGTGGCGTTATGGGTTTAGGGTTTGGGGTTCATTTCGGGTTTAGGGTTCATATAGGGTGGCTTTACTCATGTTTGAAGGGACGGCTAGTACTAAGCCTGCTAGTGAAAGTGGTACCTGAGATGCACGCTCAAAATAGCCGCAACGTTTTGCATCTCAACCATTCAGAGAGCTGTGAATGCAATCAACTAGCATGGAATACGGATCCCATGCGATAGCAATCAGCTCTGAATTTTCACCAGTTGCTGAAAAAGCGGTCATGGCCAACAGAACAGATAGAACACACATTCACCACCAGGATCATCATGGCGAATCATGACCATCATGAAATTAAGGATCCTTATGGTTGTTTTGGTTAGTATCCCCAGCACTATCCCTAGTGCCTAGCACAGCAGCTGACGGACGGGGTGTGTCTGCCCGCGAGCTGGAGTCCATTCTCAAGCCATCTTTAGTTCTACCCTCGCAACCCGCGTATGGGGTTTGAGGGTTTGGGAATGTAGGGTTAAAAAGTTGAGGCTTCAAGAGTCTAGGGTTCAGGGTTCACTGTGCCTGCTTGAGGAAAGGTGTTGTCCTCTTTGGCGAAAGCTAGCATTTTC
Source organism: Symbiodinium sp. CCMP2456 (assembly GCA_905221635.1). NCBI lineage: Eukaryota > Dinophyceae > Suessiales > Symbiodiniaceae > Symbiodinium > Symbiodinium sp. CCMP2456. Next base: position 19,395 of record CAJNDV010032812.1, read on the forward strand.
CGAATTGGGTCCCTTTTCAGCTATCAGGTCATCCATGAAACACCATGAGCGCAGCCGTGGGTTGAGCTGAGTGCGCAAGCTGATAACTCCCCGATCCCCTAAACCCTAAACCCTAAACCCCTCTGTGACAGGAGCTTTGTGACTGGCTGGAGCAGAATGCCGGCCAGAATGCAGGCGCCGGTAAGTCTAACAGCACGTAGGGCCAGGGCCGGTAGCTAACACTGTCCGTATGCACTGATGGACTACCTAAACCCTAAACCCTAAACCCTAAACCCTAAACCCTAAACCCTAAACCCTAAACCCTAAACCCTACCTCTTTCAGACTTCACGTTTGCTCTCTCTCTCTCTCTCTCTTTCTCTCCATCCCTCCCTGTCTCTCTCTGCCCGACAGCACGGCGGGTTACAGGACCCACAAGAGTGGAGTCGCCAAAAGGGGTTTAGGAGTTGGAGATTTTGCCAGAACTTACAGAACTTGCCGGCTCTGGCTTCAGGATGTTTCAGGGTTTGAGGCTGAAGGTTTGCTATGGGTTTTTTGAGGATGCGGCTGGGACATTGGATTAAGCACACGAGACCCTTCGGGGCTCTTTGGATGTCAGGGTGCAGGGTTCAGAGCGACACCTCCTCGAACGAAGGCCCTAAGCCCGAAACCGCAGAGAGGGCCGAATTCTGAAAATGAAGTCCGAAGCCCCAAAAAGAGGGCCAGAACTGAGGGACACAGTCATACTTTACCAATGTAGTTGTCGCGTCCGTGGTGGAAGTCTACTCCCGATCTGATTCCGACCTCTCTCGAGTGCAGATCACAGGTACCAAGCTCTTACGGGCCAAGATCCTCGTTGCCAACGACGACGACTTTGCCGGAGTTGGGTTCTCACGGCTTAGGGCTTTGGGGGTTATTTTGATGTATGCCCTGCGATAGCCGCGTGTGGGGCTTCTTCGGATGGCGCCTTCTTTTGAAGATACTTACCTCAAAGTACGCTGCTCACAAAAAGGTTCAGGGGACCTGATTAGGGAGCAGCCCTGGTGCTTGCATCCAATTTCGGAATGCTAGCAACCAAACTTTGTTCATTCTCTTGCAATTACCCTTGCTCTTGCTGGTGTGATTGTCACCGCGGTGCAGGCTTTTGCTCCCAGGATCTAGAGCCGGTTGCCCTGGCGCCATCTTCCCCATTCAATGCGGCTGATTGCTTTCGTTGCGTTCTCAGCTGCATGGCGCCTCGCTGCATCGACAGGCTCCGGAAACATGAACGGAAAGTTCCTGAGCTATGAATAATCGGCATGGTGCGAAGGGCTTTTTGATTTCGGTTTAGCTCTTGGAGAAAATGGTCGATGGCGCCAGCTGCAGAATCACCGTTACCCTAAACCCTAAACCCTAAACCCTTGTCGCCCGAGGTATCGCGTGGCTAGTGGAGCCCGCCAGGATGTCGGGTTCAACGACGACTATGCCTCCAAGGGCCATGAGTATTTCGATGTGTGGGCTCCCGAAATAGCGACGCACTATGGAAGCTTTGGCGTATGATCTGAAGAAGCTTGATGTTTGGTATAAGGTGGGTTGCCGGCACAGTAAGTTGTAGCAAGAGCTTCCTGTCCGACCAAGCTAGCACTAGTCTTGGCACTGATCAGTTTTACGGGCATCCTTAAATCAAGGATACCAAGAACAGAAAGATAGGTCCGGGTTTTTCGGTTAAAGATAGTCTGTGCTATTGCCCCGGCAGCAGCACTAGTCTACAGACGCAAAGCAGACATGGACGCAGACATGGACACAGACAGACGCATCTGCAGAGAGACTCGCACAGAGACATGCGCAGTGCCCAAAACCTCGTGCCGACACTTCAGGAGAGGTTTTCTGGACGGATCAGGGGAACCAGCCGCTTCCCACCGAGATCGTGAAGCGCTTCAAGGGCAAGGTTCTGGCCATCACTGGATACGAGATGGACCAGGCTTCTGGTTGCTTCGGGGCTCGCATTGTGTATGTAATATAGAAGCCGCAATAATTACCAAAAATTATAATATTTTGGGGGTTCCTTATCAGAAATATAGTATAACGGGCCCCTGAAACCCTATTCTCGTTTTTATGGCCCCTATATTACAGTGCTACAGTTGATGAATTCGATGGATGGGCTATTTCCCCGCGTGCAGTCATCTCACGCGTAGGGACGCTGGGGACAATTCCAGGGCGAAAGAGGGGTGCAGTCTTTGCAACGGCATAGTCGCGCGAGCACTGTTTCAAAGTTTCACCCTGAAGTTCTATTGCCGGTACAAGTCCTAGTGGTCTGAGTGTGACGAATATAGTACCGACCAGCACCACCGCTGCCGCCGATGACGACGACGACGACTGATCCAGGCTTCCAGACCAGAGCTTGAACCTTTACTGAAGCCCACACCACAATCCCCAAACCCTGGACCCCAAACCCTGAACCCCAAGCAAACCAGCTTCGAAGCTTTTCAGGTCATGGTGGAGCCAGTTGGCCAGCCAGGTCTCCATCCCGACAAAGATGTCTCCGTGCCGATCAACTGGGCCTATAACCATCACTACATGGCCCCTTGCTTTATGATTTAGAGTTTACCCGAAACTGCACTTATTCCGGTAATTTTTAGGAAGCCTAAACCTTGAACCCTAAACCCTGAGAAGCTGGCAGGTTTTTGGAATATGAAGTGGTTTGGATTTCGGAAGGTCGGGGCTAGCACCCTCCTGCTGGGAGCCCTTCAAGCAGCGCTCCTGCGAGTAGAAAAGGGGCTCCAGAAAAACTAAACCCGAAACTCCTAATCCGAAGCCCTGAGCCCTAAGCCCTAAACCTGAAACCCTAAGCCCTAAACCCGAAACCCGAAACCCTAAACCCGAAGCCCTAAGCCCTAAACCCGAAACCCGAAACCCTAAACCCTAAGAGGCCTTCATGACCGGTGCCCACTCGGAGATTCGAAGGGTGGCGGCAGCCCCAGGAGAAGTTTTTCCTGTGCTTAGGCTTGCCGATCGAAGTACGGATTCAACCCTGATGGTTTAGGGTTTAGGGTTTAGGATTTCGGGACTTAGGGTTTAGGGTTTAGGGCTTAGGGTAGTCCTTAAACCCCTAAGTTCCCTAAGCCCCTAAAGCCCTAAGCCGTAAACACTGCGGTTGCAACAGCGGGCAGCTCAAGGGTTGTTGGCATTTGTACAGATGTGATTTCCCCAATGGCAGCTGAGCCACTAAACTTCACTAAACCCCACCTCTTTGAACCCACAGCCCAACACCCTAAACCCTAAACCCTAAACCCTAAACATCCGTCCCAGCTAGGAGATCCGATGGCTCACGGGGCCAGCAGCAAACTGATTGCGGTGGATAGGCCGTCTGCTGCCTCCCGCGAGGATCCTTCCATTCCCACCTCTCAGTTCTTTTCGGAGGGGAGCCAAGGTCGCAAGCAAAACCTGTGTCAATTTTCGGTGGATGTCTTTGGATGCTTTTTGTTGTTGTTGTTTTTTTCCCGCATGTCGGTATTGGCCTCGAGCGGAACCCGCTCTGTAGGAAACAGGGAGCTGAGATTCGAGCAGATTCATGTGATGAGCCCTGCTTTGGTCCAGGAATGGCGGAGAATCCCGGAAGTCCTTTCATGGCTATCCTGAGGGCTATGCGCAGCTGATTGAGTCTCCGGACACTTGGCACATCACCCCTATGCAGATTGACACTCGCAATCGCGACTGTGGTGTCACACCTGCCAGCATCACGAACTGCACGAAGTGTCTTGGCAGTAATTTCATCAGTGTGTCGTGACCGTTAGATCAACGATAGTCTCCATTTCCATTCCTTATTGTTTGTAGGGGCGCTGCTGGTGGTACTACATGCCGTGCAGGTGCAAGATCATCATCAGAATCGTCGTCGTCATCATCATCATCATCGTCATTATTCAGTATTCTTCTGATTGCATTCACCGTCTACGCTGTTGCCAATCCAGGTTCTAGCCAACAGGGATTTGAAATGACAACGAAAGACGCGCTGGCGCCTTCCTCATCGTCGCTTGTCTCTAGCGCTGGCGACAGTGGACTGAACGGCGGAACAGGAGCCTGAGCAAGAGCAGGAGCAAGAATGAGCAGGAAAGGAGGGAAGAAGAGAGGGATGCTGACGACGGTCAATAGCGGCAGTGGCACAGTGTTCCGTAAGCATTTGAAACTAAGGAGGAACACTTAAACCAAGCGCCAAAGCTCAGCTATTAAGATAAAGCTCACGACGAACTCCTTCATCACAAATATGCGCATGACGGTTCTCCTCCTCCTCCTCCTCCTCCGCCTCATCCTCGTCCTCATCTTCATCCTCATTCATCGTCATCCTCGTCCCCATCATCATCACCGTCATCGTTAGCATCACCATCATCATCATCATCATGATCATGGCGATCATCATCCATCTCATCATCATCATCATCATCATCATTAGCATCATCAGCATTATCAGAATCATCAGCACCATCATCATCATCACCACCATCATCATCATCACCATCATCATCATCACCTTCAAAATCATGATGATCATCATCAACACCATGGTCATCATCAACACCATGACCATCATCATCACCATCATCATCACCATCATCATCACCATCATCACCATCATTATCATCATCACCATCATCACCGTCATCATCATCATCATCATCATCATCATCATCATCATCATCGTCATCGTCATCAACACCATGATCATCACCATCACCATCTTTATCGTCATCACCACCACCATCATCATCATCACCATCATCATCACCATCATGTTCATCACTGTCACCATCATCATCACCCGTATCACCATCATCATCATCATCATCGTCATTGTCATCAACACCACGATCATCATCGTCACCACCACCACCACCACGACCGCCGCCACCATCACCATCACACCCTCACTACCATCTTCATCTTCATCGTCGTCGTCATCGTTAGGATCACTATCAGCATCATCGATACCAATGGTGATTATGCTTGTGTAGCAAAGTCACAAAGTGAAATCGTTTCTGGCAAGTGTGGCATTTCGTCATCATGGCGACCGTCAAGCCGCACATGATGCTATTGCTATGACATTCTCGCAACGACGCGTTTACTGACATGGGAGGCGTCAACCAGCATTTTAAGACATGAGGAATCGCCAGTGTGTCTGGATGGGCAAGAAGACTTCGAGCCACAGTATTTGCAATACTCATGAGCAAGGGTCATGATTAGATTCGCACGATAAGCTGCCGGCCGAGGTTCACACCAGGACCCGAGCCAAAACAGGCCAGGTACGGCCTGGGTGTGCCAAAGGACACGAACTACAGCGGTATCTTGGAGTGTCCCTGCAACTCCCGGTACGGTGGAGATCCCATGTTCTACCCAGAGGCGCGAGGTAAGATGGCACTGTGCAGCTTAGAAAACTTGAAAAGTCCCTATCAAGACTGAGGATCGGCTTGGGGCAATACAGGGATCCTGTCTGCCTCAGCTCACCCTGAGGCACAGACTAAGATTGTCAGCCACAAGTACACGATCGTTGGGACAGGGGCCTGTGCGGCTGGTGAGCTGGTGGAGAACGCCAGCGACTGCTTTGCAGCAGCCACGACTTTGGGCTTAAATGCCTCCCGCTTCATAAACAAGAGCGTGGCCGATCCTGCGCTCCCGCCGGGCTGCTCTGTGACGGTGCATGGGGTTCACCTGATCATCATCAGTTTGCTAAATTAGGGTCCATTTTAGGATCTCTTTTATAAGGGTGCCGTACTATATTGGGGATTAAAACAGGGGCCTTAATTTGGAGAAATAGCCATATCCAGGTCCAGGTGAGGTCATAACATTCCCACGTTGAGATTTGGTTGAAAGAGTTCTGGCTTCTCTTGCCTCAGCGGCCCTGACTTCATAAAAGCCCGAGGTGCATAACCCCTCAATCCGAAACCCAAAGTCGAAAGCCAATCTGCCCTTAAATCCTTAACTTCGAACCCAAGTTGAAACAACTAGCCCCCAAATCCTAAACCAAAAACCCTAAACCCTTAACTTCAAGCCAAAAGTTGAAAGCTGACTAGCCCCTAAATCCTGCATCCTAAGTCCTAGACTTCAGATCCCAAGGTGAAACCTGAATCCTAAACCCTAAACCCTAAACCCTAAAGCTTCAAGCCCCAAGGTGGAAGGCAATCAGTCCGCCGTGGTCTATTTCAACACGGCCGGCCGAGGGAATTGCAGCGCCTCCTCGAAGCGCTCCGGGGAAGGAAGCTCCAAAGTTGGCGTTGCTTTACTGATTTAGGGTTTAGGGTTTAGGGTTTAGGGTATGTAGGGATTACCTATACTATTTTTGGGGTTTCTTTTATCATAACTATAATGGAATGTACCCCAAAACCCTATTCGAAGCTCCAGAGTTGGCGTGGCTGAGCTCGGAAGTAGGGGTTTAGAGGCTTTGGGGTTTAGGGGTTAGGGGTTGCTGAGCTCGGTAGTCGGGGTTTAGGGGTTTAGGGGTTTAGCGGTTTAGGGCGTTAGGGGTTTAGGGGTTTGAGGGTTTAGGGGTTTAGGGGTTTAGGGGTTTAGGGTTTAGGGTTTGCGGAGCTCGGAAGTAGGGGTTGAATATAGGGGGCCTTAATAATGACCTTTACTATTTTTTTGGGGGGGGTTCCTTATCATAACTATAATAGAACAGACGCCAAAACCCTGTTCTAGATATTAAGGCTCTTACATTTGGGGTTTAGGGTTTTTTTGGCCGGTTTTGCATTTTATTTGTGTTTGGAGGTTTTTGGGTTTGGGCTGTAGGGTAGGGTTCAGGGTTGAGAGGTTTTGTGCGCTTTTTCCATCAGCCGTCGAGGTGAAAATTGCCATTGAGGTGGACGCAACGAACACGTTCCAGAGGTCACCCGCGGGGGAGTTCTGCGAAAACAATCGCGACTGGGCTGTCGCTGTATTGTATATGACAGTCCCTAAACCCTAAACCCTGAAGTATATGACAATCCCTAAACCCTAAACCATAAACCCATGACAGTGTTGGCTCTTACGTCTTCCTTTTGTTGCGGCCTGCTGGCTGCTGTTGCTCTTCCTCGCCAGTGTTTGCTCTTTCGCGTTTCAGTATGGTCAATTTGCTATGGTGTGGTGTTGATTATTGCTCCATGGAGAGCCTCTTGTACATCCTGAAGCCAACTAACCCGTCAATAAACTCACGCTGAATCCTTTTAAACCTTCCGCGATTGATTCGCCAGTATCCTTGATGCAGAATCCTTACCTTCTACCAGTACTACCCAGAGCCCGTCATGCAAACAGGCAAGCACTTATCGGAAATCTCAACAGATTCTACAGCCTGAATCCTAAACAGACCGCAAGGCAAGGGCAAAATCCAAGCTTTCCCCATGCGGGGCTCTACGCTGGCAGCTGCAGAAGCAGCTCGCGACCAGTGTACCCAGCCGTTGGCCTAATGTTGAAGAAATACGCTGCGAATTTTGTTTGTACAAGTTTTGGGAGGGCTTTAGGGATCACGTATGTGTTGGCCTGACTTGCTTTTGTTTTTCGTTCTGCCTTAGTATACTTATTTTCAATGCTGTGCTGGCTCTGCGAGGAGTGTATTCGGCTTTCCTGTTCTCATATTTGTAGATCGCCGTTCGTGCGCAACCCACCTCCTAGTGGGATACCTTCCCGGCTTTCCGATTCTTTATGCAGTGAAGCTGTGTTATTCAGGGACCCTAACCTCTAAACCCTGAAGCAGTTTAAAGCTGTACGGCTAGAGTAGGCTTAGGGCTCATGATTCTCAGAGTGCAGGCCGATGTTGAGGCAAGCGAAGGAGGATGCTTCCGAATAAGCCCTCTTGATGGGATTTTCGGACCCTAAACATCTCTAAACCTGGGCGGCCCGGGGACTTAAGGGTTTAGGGTTTAGGGTTTCTACCCTAAACCTAAACCCTAAACCCTAAACCCTAAACCCTAAACCCTAAACCCTAAACCCTAAACCCTAATAGGGCCTCTTCTCCTCCTGAGGTTCTGCTGGGATGAAGCCAGCTGCTGGGGGTGCAGCGTGGACTGCGAGCAGGAGCCAGCTTTCCCTTCAGGGTTTAGCGTTTAGGGTTTAGGGTTTAGGCTTAGGGTATAGGGTTTAGGGTATAGGGTTTAGGGTTTAGGGTTTAGGGGTTTTGGGGTTTAGGGATTAGGGTTTAGGGCATCCCCTGCGTCTGCCTGCATTGGGGTAGTTCTGTAAATTAGGGTCCCTTTTGGGGGGTCCTTTTTGTAAGGGTGCCGTGCTATATTGGGGACCTACAGCGGGACCCTATTTTAGAGAACTACCCATTGATTGAGAGAGTGCTTGTGCCTGTGTGTGTATGTAGCTATGCTGGTTGCACTGGTACTTTGCTGCTTTTTTTGGGGGATACTTGGGTAATTTTTTTTAGCTCGCGTACGGAGACATGAAACCAAAAGGATTGAATCATGCTGGAAACCCAGAAGAATACCACGCAGGCGACTAGTTACGCAGCCCTAAGCTCAAGACCTTCAGCCCTGCAGGAGCCGTATGCCTACGGCGCTCTCATTTCCGCATGCCAGTGGAATGCCATCACCTCCTGCGGAAAGGTCATGAAGTGGTCGGGATCCATCCGAGGTGACATCAGCCGCTTGCCTCGAGCCTAAGGCCCGAGCCCTAAAACCCTTTCTTGAAGCAAGTTGGTATTTAATGAACCTGAGGAGCATTGACATGGTAGAGACAGTTAAAGTTGTGACAGATACTCTGGCTTGCCATCAGCTCTGATTCAAAAACATCCCTCATCGGCCTCGTAGCATCTGTCAGTTCTTCCCGTGCTTTCATGCATGCACAGCTGTCACTGTCTGTCCTGGATCCCTCTGGTGCGGAACTTTCCACCTACTAGTTGCGGCTTGAGTGGAAACAGAGGCGCCGCAAGGGTTGTGTCCGGAAGCAAGTAAGCGTGTTGAGCGCAAGCCGTAGACCCGTCGTCCCTTTCGCGCGTCGACTTCATAGTACAGTCAAGGTTGACATTTTTTGGTTTTCCTTCAGCCAACGGCAGGCATTCCGAAATGAATTTCTGGGGTAGCGCTTGATTCATTCGGGGAACTGGGTTTGAGGGCTTGATCTCGGTTGGGCCTTGCGAGTTGATCTTATGAGGAGGGTACGGGGTTCTGGCCGACAGCCCAATACTCCTTAACTAAGGCAATGTACCGTAGGTCATAGTATTGAGCCTTCTGCACTTTGACTTTAGGAGTAGTGCCGTATTTAGAGCCTTTGGGTGATTGGGTTCTAGGGTCAGTCGAGGTCAGAAGCAGCCGCAGAATGGCGGCGTTCGCATCACTCTCTCGGGACCCGCAGGCGGGCTGGGAGATTTTGCTGAAACTGGGGAGTGCAAGTATAGGTTGAGGGTGGAGGGTTTCGGATCGAGGGTTGACTGACTTTAGGTGCACTGTGGGTAGTAAGTACCGTATATGGCTGGAGCGCAGCTAGACTACAGGTTTTAACAAGTGACCGAGGGTGTGTATAAATAAACAAATAAATAAGTAAGTAGGTAAATAAATAAATAATAAATAAATAAATAAATATATATATATATATATATTCTGTAGTCCCTGTCCTTGAAAGATGATATCCCGAAGCCCAAGGCCCTAAACTTTAAACCGAGTTAGCTTTGGGCCTGCCGGGCTTGAGAGATTTGGATGTCGGGGTTGAAAACATCGAAGAGTGGAATAGCTCAAGGCCAGCAATCTTGGGCAAAGGACTTCGTCTAGCCTCACATCTAAGGCCCTACCGACTATAGACGCCTGGATAGTTACGATTATACTTTAATGAAGCCCAAATCCCATTCTAATTATTAAGGCCCCTACAATGCAGCCTCTTCACGGTCGGAGAGCTTTCAGTTTCATCAATGCTAGCTGCAACACGGCGGCAGGTGCATGGTTTGGTGCCGGCTTCAATGCATCCGCCATGGCCGACAGCCCTTACACCCTGGTAGCGAATGACGCCGGAGCCAGCTGTCCCATTAAGACCGGCCTAGTATAACAACGACCAAACTGGACAAACTAACATGAGCACCTCCAGATGCGCATCGGCACCAGACCTTACGTCACTTGTGGAGCTTCGTCAATCTGGGCTGAAGAGTAGGATGCCGGCAGATCTGATCCATTACTTCGTGATTCCACGAATTGATATCCCTTCCCCTTGAGGCATGAAATCATTCCTTAGCTTTCCCTGAAGCTCTAGGACATCCACAACCAAGTCATCGGTCGTTGAATCAAGCAGCTGCAAACACAGCTACCTGCTGCCTACGTATGCCTATATCTGCCACTGGGGTTTCCCCTCCAAAAACTGACACCCAATTTCCCAGATCCACCAAGAAAGGACCCTGACTTCTCTGGGTCTGGGGTCAGGGCTTTCAGCAGCTCGGTGCAGCAGTCATGAGCCGAACGAGACAAAGGTATATCCCTACAGTTTAGGGTCTTATGGTTTAGGTCCTGTGACTTCGGGAAGCCACAGCCCGAAACATTGGCGTTTTCTGTCACATCAACAAGAATCCCTACAGAGGCTGGAGCCAACGCCCCCCGAAGCCCCAACGCCCAAATAATCCCCTCAAGCCCAAGGCCCAAGGGCCCTTCGAAACTCCCGAGCTGAGGTGACAGAGAGAAAGATCGGCACCTGTGGTAGCGAGGCAGAGCACTGTCCCGGGGACCTCCTCTCGCCGAGCCTGAAGGTGCCCTGGAGAGAGCCAGTGGGGCTTCAGGCTTAAGAATGCGACACTGAGTTCGGCTTCCGGGCTTTTTGTATGCGGGCGAAGTCGTTCTGCACCCGCATGCAGCACACAGGAAAGCTGCATGACAAATGAAGCAGGGTATGCAATCTCTCTGCGTCTGAGGTGCTATCGAACTCGGTTGTGCAGGGTGTTCGCACAGTAGTGGTGTCCCGTGGCCTTGCGGGACTCACCAAGAACCACTACTCCTTCAACCCGCAGGGAGACGAGACCATTCACTTCATCACGGCAGTTGGTCAGTCGCAGACCTTTGCTTACCATCGTGCTCATGGCCCAGCGCAGGTGGCGCTGACCAGTGAAGGGTCCAACTCCTGCATCTGTGACAAAGGCATCACTGGCCGCCTTTGTGAGACAGGGGGAGTCAACTGTGCCGAGTTCGAGAAGGACTGCTAAGAGTTCAGAGTTCTTACTGCAAATCTTCCCCATGAGTAAGATGCATGTATATGCCTCTTAACTAGCTTGTTTGTTTACCTGCCATGCTCGCTTTTTTATAGCCATGCTCGCATCCTTGCGTCTCCTCTCTGGTCTTCTTTTCTCTTCCTTTTTGCCGTACCTCAGGGCCATGCTGTTGCTCTCAACTTCATTTCACTCCATTCGAGCCTGCTCTGCTTCATTCAACTCAGTGAGTTTTTCTCTGTTCTATCACTCTGTTTGCTCTTCTGTCCTCTCTCTCTCTCTCTATATATATATATATCTCTCTCTCTCTCTCTCTCCCTCTCGCTCTCGTTATTTATCTTTTTTTTTCTCTCTCTCTCTCTCTCTCTGTCTCGCTCTCTTCATCACTCTGTCTCCCCATCCCTGTGCATGTCTTTGTATTTGTACATACATATATATATACATATATATATATATATATATATTATATGTATATATATATATATATGCATGCATAATCTATAGCCCATACATGTACAGAAAGGTATAACCAACAGTGAAAGAGAGCGGGGTGGAAGCATACAGTGGTTTCATGCCGTCCTCACGAAGACGAGGACTGCGTGGCCTTTCCTGCAGGGGACCTGAAGGCTCAACGGAACCCAACGTGCAACTCGCGACAGTACGCCGGAGGCCTCAGCTGCTGTCACCATAAGCGGATTATGCTGGATGCCGACCAGGAGATCCGGCCCGAGCTATTGAGGTATCACATGAAGTTCCGGTTCTGGTTCCAGGAATACAAGCCGGCACAGACCGGAGCCAAGGCCTCCCATGCGGACCTTCCGCGCATCTACTATCAGACGGAGGCCCATGCAGGCGAGTATGACATCCCGCCTGCTTTTGCCAAGCCGGGACACCCCGTCGTGGGCTATCCCGATTGGCCTGTTGGGACTCCCACGCCAGGGACGAACTGCACTGGAACCTGCCCCGATGGCCCGGACTGCGAGTGCGTCCACACCATCACGTGCCGAGGCATGCAGTTCAGGAGAAGTCTTGATACGTGGGTTCTAGAAGTTTGCATGAGTCTAATGAAGCCTCAATGTTGGACATCAGCCAGGTATCACTGGACTGTCAGCAACATCCGCCTCATATATGCTGGAGGGCACTGTCATGCGCCCAGCTGCATCTCCATCGAGTTGTACCACAATCTCACCGGCACACCAGAGCTCCTGTGCCGGCAGCTGCCTTATTATGGCCAGGGAAACTTCCCCAAGGACTGGAGCCCTAGAGCCGGATCGTCCCAAGCCCCAACGCCCTACACACTGAACCCTAAAACCCCAAGCCCTAAGCAAGGACAAGTGGGACGAAGCCGGCTACGTAACCTTGCCTCCCTGTCTCTGGAGCGACGAAGATCCGAACCTGGACCGATCTGTTTGGTTGCCGGCCAACACACCGCTCTTCTCCATCAAGAAGTGCCTTGGACCAGCTGAGGGTCGCGGGCTCCGAGGTTAAAACTGCGGTTTCAGGGATTTGATGTTTAACTCAGCTAGAAGAGTTCTGTACAGGGGCCAACAATTTGAGCTACAAAACAAAGCCTGGAACTTCGATCTCCTATTTTCCCTTTTCCTTTTCTTCTCTAAGCATCGCGTCTTTCAACAACAGACCGACGTCCCCACAAGAGTGCTGCAGACTGCCGAGGAATAATAACACCCACCTTGGTCACTTTGGTGGCTGGGCGGAGAGAGTCTGTTGTAGGGTTAGTTAGGATTCAGAATCTAGGGCTTAGCGTTTAGGATGTGGGGTTGGGGGTCAGGTTTACATTTGGGTTGCAAGTTCCTCGTTTTCGTGACAGCTCAACCACGGGACCCCGGAGCACAGGCGAGATGGCTTCCTGGCAGATGCGCGGTGTGAACTTCCCGGCAGACCCACCCACCTTCGTCTGAGAGCAGCTACAATAGGATATAGTACATGACAGTATACTATGGTACACTCTAGTACATCACTTAAACTATAGCATGCACTATATACATAGTACATTACAGTAAACTACGGTATACTGTACCACATTATCGTTTATTATAGCACTCACATCATACTACTCTACATCATAGTATACTACAGCATACTTTAGTATACTTTAGTATACTCTAGTATACTCTAGTATACTATAGTATGCTCTAGTATACTCTAGTATACTACAGTATATTTTAGTATAGGGTGCAGAGTCACGCCCTGCAGTGAGCTTGTTGGAGCCCTGCAGGGCTCTCACGAACTCGGAGGCTCCCCGTGGGTGCTCGCGGAGGAACGTGGAATCCTAAAGTGCGCTGAACGCCTGCAGCTCACAGGATAGGGAACAATGCAGTATACTACAGTACTTTATGTTATACTATATAATTTAGGGTTCTATAGTATACTATAGTTTTCCACGATATATAGTATACTAATAGTAGATGATAGCATACTATGATGAGGACGGTTAGATGATGCTGGTGCCACTCTGTATTCGAGCTGCCATTGTTGCTGTTGTTTCTGAAGCTGCTCCTAGGCATTGTCAGTAAGTGGAGGCACCCTTGTATATCATGACATACCACAAACAAGCCGGCTTTGCAGAAACCCATATGCCACATAGAAGGCTTGGACGATTTTCTACCGTCGATGCGTTTGAGATCTGGCCTTCTCAGTAGCTTGAACCCTAAACCCTAAACCCTAAACCCTAATCCGTCAGACGTTGTTGGTATGCTGCCTCGGAGTTTGTGAGAATCGGATGCGACGTGGTGTACACAAGCTATGCATTTTTGGGTAGTCCGATCGCCTTTCAGGCGGCTCTCTGGGGGCAGTGGTGATGTTTGAAACTCACCAGCTTGTGCAAGTTTGAAAGCTTCTGAGAGCTGACCAGCCGAAGAGAAGCGAGCATAAAGGGGGGTCTTGCACTGGGCGTCGCGGCGGAGTGTTAAGGGTTTAGGTTCTGTTGTTTTGGGTTTTAAGGCTCAGGGTGTAGGGTGTTCGGCCTTCCTGTGGCTTGTAAGTACGACGTCGTCCATAGCTTTGTGCCTCTGCTGTGTCATGAAAGTCCTTCTATTCTCGTCCTTGCTACGGCGGGCGTTCCGTTTGTTGTCATTTCATAATGAGTGCTGTCGTTTCTGTTCCGAAAGGTTGCACTGTCTGATAGTGTACACTACCACAAATATCACTTTTCGATTTTGCCATTGTGGCCCTATCAATCTAAGTTTTCGCTGTTAGCGGGGCGGGCAGTCATCATCATTGTCATTTCCAGTGTTGCAATCGCGAGATGGTCTCCTTCGTCAGCATCATCCTGCTGCTCGTCATCGCAGTCATCAAAACTGTACATCGCTCTTAGCAGGTTCAGTAAACTTTAGAGCACAGTGTAACACTACCAAGTATGGTTCTCCATGCCATCAGCAGCCGCGACTTCCTGCTTCAACTGCTGCTATTATGCTGCTCATGTACTTGTCGTTACTACAGTTGCTGTTACTACTAGTACGACGACGACCACTACTACTCCTGCGACTACTGCCACAACAACAACAACTACAACAACAACAACAACAACAACTACTACTACTACTACTACTACTGTTGCTGCTGCTGTCGTTGCTGCTGATTGCTGCTGGGGGTTGGGATTTTGAGTTTCTTTGCATGATTGGGATAAAGGTCGACTATGGAAGCTCTTTTTATCATTGCCGTTGCCGCGAAAAAGACACCCTTGACGATGGGGTCTTCGTCAATATCGCGGTCTCGGTAGGTCCCTCTCAGAGACTTGTCGCCTCGCCTCCCTGCCCAGGCCCACGTGCAACTCCTGGATGCCCAAAGCCTTGCTCCGGAGGACAAGAGAGCCGTGGAGCTTAGTGTTACTGCGCTGTTTGGTTCTCAGGTTTGCCATGGTTTCACTGTTCTCCGGCAACGGGTCGTCATGATACGTTTACCATCAAGGATCTGCAGCCCCGAATTCTTCAGCTCAGATTGTGGAGAGTTGCATGGATGCTGCCGTAGAGTTTTTATGACCACTGCAGGCAGGTTTCGTGTTTCTTGACATGACTTTGCCAAAATCGCTGGTGTGGATGAAGCACACATGCTTTGACGCAGAGCAGCGGCAGAGCTGCTGGGGTCATTGTTGACGGAGCTTGGACTTTAATGCCCCGCACTGCAAGGCTTTGGGTATGCATGTATGTGTACATACATAAAGAAATAAACAAACATGCCTATATATATATATATGTACATATGCATACACAAACGCATACACACACACACACACACAACTTGGTATTTGTATATGTGG
Source organism: Symbiodinium sp. CCMP2456 (assembly GCA_905221635.1). NCBI lineage: Eukaryota > Dinophyceae > Suessiales > Symbiodiniaceae > Symbiodinium > Symbiodinium sp. CCMP2456. The sequence goes on from CAJNDV010032812.1 coordinate 34,770, forward strand.
GTAGCCGGAGAGATATGTCTAACAAAGCACGTCTACGTGTGTTTGTGTGTGTACATCTGTATATGTATGTATATACATATATATATATATATATATGTAAAAAAACTAAACGTTGCAGACTGCACCCTGCGTGGATTTTCAACAGGAAGCACAGGGGTCAGTCTTGTCATGTTGCGTCATTCCTCGTCTAGTCTCAGGCTCGCTGCGGGCTTATGACCATTGTGCTGACTATGACTAAGGTTCAGGAAGAGCTGCGGAAGGTCAAGATCGAGCTGCGCCATCTGGCTTGGAGATCTTGTTGCATCGTTCCTCATGAGATTCACATGAAGGTTGGTGCACATGACATGGCCGTTGTGCATGGGTATTCACTGGCGTATGTGCCATCATGCGACATGCCGGACGCTGTAACAATCAGGATCATCCGTTTGGTGCTGCATAGAACAAGCCCGGGCTGGAGGCACAAGGTCAGAATGCAGCCCTACACCCCAACGAGGTCAAGACGGAACCTAAACAAGGTCAAAAAAAGACCCTGCCCAACAAGCCCCTAAACTCTAAACACCGAAATGCCGATTGAAAGAGAACCAACGGCCCGAATGCAGCATCTGCCGCAGAAAGCTCGTGTGTCCCCCACGGAGAAATGAGGCGCGACGTCTTCATTTCCAAAAGTTCCGTCCCCCTCAAACCAGGATTCAAAACCCCCATAAGCCCGAAGCGTTGAATCCTAAACCCGATCTCAGCTGAGGCCCTAAAGTTGGGTGCAACATCAACCAAACTAGACCCTTAAACACTAAATCCCTCCCATCCTCAATCATAAAGTCCTACACCCCGAAGCTTTAAACACCTCCTATTCACGGTTTTAGGGTTTAGGGTTTCGGTTTAGGGTTTGAGGGTTGAAGCCCCGAAGCCTATCCGCCTCGTCATGCTGATGTCGTTTCTAGCAAGGCAAGGAGGAGGAGATGCAAAGCCGCGCCAAGGCTTTAGGGGAGGATGGTGGGGGCTTGGGATTTCGGGTTGCAGGGGTTAGGTTGTAAGGTTCGGGCCTTTAGTGATCCAGGGTTCCGTGTTAAGACTTTAGGATTTAGGGTTTAGTGTAGATTGTGAGGCTTTTATGGTCCATTTGTGGTCGAAGGCTTTTTTATAGTGCGGTTGAGGTGTTCGGGTTTAGGGGTTAGGTTGTAGGTTTGGGGGCATCGGGGTTACCGAAACCCGAACCCTATGCAGCACCACACTTCTAGGGTTCATGTGTGGGGTCAGGTTGATGCAGGACTGACTCCCAAACCAGAGGCCAAGCTCCGTTCTCGGTGGCTATGTTTTGGTCGTTGCTCAGAGATACCAGGTGACGTTTAGGCGAAGTGCCAGCAGTAGGCCGGTGTGTCTACCGTCTCAATCTGACAACCCTAGACCCTCAAGAAGTCTCGAAATCCCTGAAGCCCCAGGTGTCATTGATTTTCTTTGCGCTACCCTGGCAGGTGGTGGAAATCCGGGATGGACTGAAAAGGCCTGGGTCGAGCTGAGATCTTAATCCGTACACTCCCACACCTCAACCGGTTGAACCCCGAGCCCCCACAACTGTAGACTCAGGATTTAGAGTTTCGGGATAGTTAGAATGGAGTCTTTACTTTTGGTCTTGGCAGTGTTGTTGCTGCCCCAGAACTCCTTTCAATGAGATCCTTGCTCCGGGGGTCGGCGATAGAGTCCCGGGCGATCATCTATGAACCTGAAGCTTAAACCCTGAAGCCCCCAAGCTCTACACCTTAACACCCTGAACCTAGCCCACCCCAAACCCAATCATAAACACTAAGCTTACAACTTTCGTTAACCCAACAAGGCAGCATCCAGACAGACTGTCCGCTTCAAGCCTCGATTCAGGAACCAGTCAACGAACCGAAACACCGGTACTCTGGATGGAGACCCTGCATAGATAGGAACCTCAGAAACACCTCGAAGTGTAGGTAAACCTTACCTGAAGCTGTGCCACTCATCAAACATCGTTCTCAATACATCAATGTGAAACTTCCCAAACTAAAGTAGCCTTATGCAAGCCCGCAGTTGAACATGCAAGCCCCATCCACCCGCTGCTGACCCAAACCACCTTCGGAAGAAGAGGAGACAAAGCCACCTGTAAGCCGAGACCCTTCCCAAAGTCTTACTTCCACCTCAAACCCTCGACTTCCAACTAAGCCGTTCGGCACAGGGCTCGCACAGAGGGCGCCGAGGTTATGCCGCTGCTAAGGCAGAGGACTTCTGTCAAGTAAAGCAAGAGAAGCAACAGCCCTAGTATGGGTGGAGGTGCAATCACCCTGGACATACTGATCACAAAGAGCATGCTATAGCAACAAAAGCGCTAACCAATGAATGAGAATGCGCATAGCGGAGATCGAGGAAGCATTCTAGTCCTGGCTTGCTTATGCCAGCGGCGTCGCAACCGAAGCACCACTGGTTCTACTGTCACACCTGCCGTCATGCCTTCCTGCTACTTCTGCATGTTGGCTGCTACTGGTGAGCCTTACTCCTGCTCATGCTGGTGCTGCTGCTGCCGGCAGCACTGCCAGTGCCACAACCATCTAGAACACGATGGGGAGTATGAGGCGAAGCCCGATGACGACGCCAACGACTGATTCTGCTGCTGCTGCTACTGCTACCGCGACAACTCGTTATCCACGACGATGAATCAGGCGACCACGACTGCTCATAGTGCTGCTACCCGCCGCCGCATCACCGTCACGGTTACAGCCAGGACAAGCACCACAGACTTCACAGAGTTTCATCGTCAGAATCATTCCAGTTCTTTCGAGCATCTTCTGCATCATTGTCGTCATCCGCATGGCCTCGTAATTTGCATTGAGGTTGCCAGTTTGCCTCCGCTCTGGTGATGATGATGGTGAAGATGACGACGCTGACGGTAGTGATGATGGTCCTGATGGTGACCAGGATCAGTCATCCTCCAATGAATCCTCCACTCACGTGCAAGCCCAACTGGATGGTTGTTACCATTGCATACCCTTCCCACGAGAGGCAGCTGTCCTCAACCAGCTGCTCTTGGGAGACTGTCATGGACCTGCCGGGTGTGGGAGCAGTCCGTAAGCATGCTGTTGAGTTTTGGACATGTTGCATTGCATGGTATTCTATGCGGCGTTGTCCTTGATGCCTCCATGTTTTTTTATATGTTTTTTTTTCTTACTGTTGGCGCTGGTGTCACTGCTAGTAATAGCAACAATCATAGTGATAATGATCACGAGCAAAAGCTTGTGAATAAAGAATCCTAACATGTAGAAAGTGAGTGCAAGATATAACAGATAATAGATAGCAGATGTACATAGAACAGCAGCAAACAGATTGCAATTAAACTGCAGAATGATATTGCTATTGCTGTTGCTGTTGCTGCTACTCCTGCTGCTGCTGCTGCTGCTGCTGCTGCTGTTGATATTGTTGGTGTTGTTGCTGCTGCTGCAGTTTGAGGATTGTTCCGCTGATTATCAATATTTTGATCATTACGGTTATCGTGATTAGTATTACATTTTTTTTTTTTGTGTGTGTGTGTGTGTGTTAGTGTCTTGTTGACTCCCTTGCTGATGTGCCTGCTACTGTGTGCGTGCCCAAGGATCCTGCGGGGTGCTTCTAGAGGCCATTCTTTTCCAAAGCGGCCGATGCTGTCAACTTGGTGAAACCCTAAACCCTAAACCCTAAACCCCTAAACCCTACACCCTGAACCCTAAACCCTAAACCCTAAACCCTAAACCCTAAACCCTAAACCCCGAAACCCGAAACCCCTAGACCCCGCAACGACCGT
>CAJNDV010032813.1:0-25722 GCA_905221635.1 Symbiodinium sp. CCMP2456
GGCTTTTGGGTTTGGGGCTTGGGGCTTAAAGATCAACTTGCCTAAGCATCCAACTACGGCTCATGATAAGACTTTGGGGCATTTTTCGGAGTACCAAAACCAGAAATAAGGACTACTTGGACCCTTAGGGCTCTTGCTCAGGAGCTCAATTCAGTCAGTGGCCATAACCGGAAGCCTGTCATCTAGTATGTATCCCTTTTTTAGCTGTTTCAACCCCTAAGCCTAAGCCCTAAACCCTAAACCGTAAACCCTAAACCCTCATAATCATGAGACCCCTTTTCTGATGAGGATTACTATACAAGCCCCTGGGACGAGGGTCCTGGCAGCAGCCCGTCTCGTAGTAGTAATCGAAAACGTTGTAGGGCCTGGATTCCGCCGAAGTAAAGCCCTGAACGTCTGAACCTGCCATGCAACCCCGGCAACCATAGATCAGGGTTCAGGGTTTAGGGTTCAGAGTTTAAGGTTCAGGGTTTAGGGTTTAGGATTCAGGGGTTCAGGGTCCAGGGTTTAGGGTTTAGGGTTCAGGGATTAGGGTTTAGGATTCAGGGGTTCAGAGTTTAGGGCGTAGGGTTTAGGATTCAGGGGTTTAGGGCTCAGGGCTTATGGTTGAGAGTTTAGGGCTTAGGGTTTAAATAAAGCGAAAACCCTGCATCCCAAGAGCACCACCGGGGGAAGGCACCGGATGGACCCCCCCCTAGTCCCAGACCTTCCAAAATGCCTTATTTAAGGAATAAACCTCAAATTAGAATAGGATCCCTAATATGATTCAATTTCTGTTCCTCAATTCCCCTATAGATCCCTCTAAGGAGCCCTGATTAAAGGTATGTCCCTTAATGAAGGATCCCTTATATGATTTAAGACATATTCCCTAATTAAAAAACTGTGGAAGGTCTGGGTTGCAGCATGGTGAGGGTCTAGGGGCTTAGTGCATTGACATGGCTGTTGCTATTGCTATTGCGTCAGGGTTTAGGGTCTGGGGTTTAGGGTTTAGGGTTTTGCTGCTACTACTACTACTACTACTACAACTACAACTACTACTACTACTACTACTACTACTACTACTGCTACTACTACTACTACTACTACTACAACTGGTAGTATCATTATCATGACCACGGCCATCACCACCATTATTACACGTATGCACTGCGGACTACCCAAACCCCTATATGGACCTCAAGGGTTCAAGAACACGGAGGGTAGATACTTCTCTGCCCCCGTTACAAGGCAAGCAAAACACAGTTTTGCAGCTCCCCAAAAGGAAACCAGCATGTGAAAGGGATGAAAAAGGATCTGAGAGCCTTGAATACAAAAGGATGTCAAGCACGACGAATTAACAATTCAAACCTCTCCAGTACTAAAGGTGCAGGTGCTCAACTGGCAGATACGTTGGCCAAAACAGGACATCACACTCAGCACCTGTGGGACCAAGCGTCAGCAGTTGGACCGGCAGGGCGAAGCCCCTAAACCCTAAACCCTAAACCCATAAACCCATAAACCGAACCCTAAACCCGAAATCCTGAACCCTAAACCCTGAACCCTAAATCCTAAACCTTGTGCCCCTAAACCCTCAACTGCAGCCCTGACCCCAATCCCTAAGCCCAAAGCCGTAGGCCCTACACCCCCACCTGGAGGGTCGGGGGACTTAGTAAGTAGATAATACGCAGACTTATAAGTACCCTAAAAGGGACCCTAATTGGGGCTTATGATACTTCTAAGTCTACAAAAAAACTACTTACTAAGTCCCCCGACCCTCCAGGTAAGTAGGTAGTAGACGTATAAGTGCGCCAAAAAGGATCCGAATTGGGGTTACAGTACTTATAAGTCTATGATTTGTCTATAATCAAATACTTACTTTCCAGATCTGTCGACCCTCCAAGACATCCTCAAACTTATACCTGGGGGCATCCGAGCCGCCAAACTCGACCCCACTGCCTTGACACCCTCAACCCTAAATTAGGGTTTAGGGTTTAGGGTTTAGGGCTTAGTAAACCCTGCATAGTCAACACGCTACCCGCAAGCTAGGGCAAACTTCCCAAAGAAACCCAAAGCAGCTCTTCGAGCAATGTACCTTAAACTGTAGAGATCATATGACTCAAGGTATCGTTGATTACTTCAGGGGTTGGAGTTTCTGGCTGGCTTGGGCATCTTACAGAAATCTCATCCTCGTTTGTTTTACGACCATTGAAACTGTCATGTCGTTGCAAGACGGTAGGGGTTTAGGGTTTAGGGTTTCTTTACAAGACGGTGCCAGCTTAAGAAGACAGCAACAGGCCGCAGATAGAAACATAAGGGCTAGGCTCCCCAGTAACCCAAAAAAACGAGCCCTAAATCCTGAAGGCCACGCCTAACAAACACTAAACCCAGCTAAACACTAATCTCTAAAGCCCTCAAGCCCAAAAACCTAAACCTCCAAACCCCAAACCTCTAAACCCAAAGCCCTAAGCCCTAAACCCTAAACCCTATGGATCCCTATAGATCCCTTAAAGGATCCCTTAAAGGATCCCTTAAGGAACCCCCCCTAAACCCTAAACCCTAAACCCTAAACCCTAAACCCTAAACCCTAAACCCTAAACCCTAAACCCTAAACCCCCATTCCTTGGGACCCTGCGGTTGCATCGCGGCCACCTTGGCCTGCAGCTTTAGGTGATCCTCGCCTTGGTTTAGGGTTTAGGGTTTAGGGTTTAGGGTTTAGGATTTAGGTGATCCTCGCCTTGTCAGCCGGTTTAATTATGGTATAAGGGTTTAGGAGGTTAGGGTTTAGGGTTTAGGATTTATAGGGTTTAGGGTTTAGGGTTGAGGGCTGAGGGTGCAGCCCCAATGAAAGGAAACTACAGGTGGGGAGTTTAGGGTATATAGGGCTTCTATAAGGCTTCCATAAGGTAGAATATAGACCTTCTATAAGGCTCCTATAACGGTAACTACCCACCTGAAAATGTCCTAGATTTAAGATTTAAAGGGTTTAGAGTTTAGGGTCAACCGGCACGGTTCTGCTTGTCCGCTGTGTATGGGGTTGAAGGATTTAGGGTTTAGGGTCTCGGGTTTAGGGTTTAGGGTCCAGGGTTTAGGCTTTCAGGCTTTAAGGCTCAGGCTTTGGGATTTAGGTTCTCGTTCTCCTGCTCTTTGTGGATTCAGGGTCAAGGGTTTGGGTTTCGGGGTTTTGCGCTTAGGTGTTAGCATGTGGTTTCTTCAACATTTCAGGGTTGCAGTAGGCGTCTAGCTATGGCTTACAGAGAGCGTCTAGCTATGGTTTACCCTTCGCATCAAAATAGCCCAAAAGCCTTTGATAATAGGGTCTTTGGGCCCAAAAGCCTTAAACTGTCACGGGCCTTTGAGGGCAGGGGTTAGAGTTGGCATGTGCCCTCCCTACACAGCGTTCCATGCTCCCTTGAAACTCGAGCTCGCGTTCCTCCAAGGCACCCTGGCAGCCCAGTTACTGATAAAGTGGGTTGCTGCTCCTTAAACCCTACGTAAATCTTGTTTTTGGGTTTACTTTTTCGGATCCTTGATATGAAATTGGTTTTACCAAAAACAAGGAACTCCAATGGAGACTATAGGTGGGGTCTAGGCTAGGGGGAATCGCCACAACACTTCATGAACGACTCCGATCTCCCGAGACCACGAAGACCTTGGTGCAAACTAATGCAGAGAGGGTTTAGGGTTTAGGGTTTAGGGTTTAGGGTTTAGGGTTTAGGGTTTAGGGTTTAGGGTTTAGGGATTAGAGTAGGGTTTGGCGGGTTCCTGATTATAATTCTAGTATAACATACCCCCAAACCCTATTCTAATTACAAAGGCCCCTTTGTTACCTGAAGTATCCATCACTCTTTGCGGAAAAGCCACCTCCAGAACAGAACCTCGTTAAACCCTCCTAGCTTCTGATCTTACTTAAACCGTCAACCCCGAACCCTAAACCCTATTAGGGTTTAGGGTTTAGGGCTTAAGCCATAGAGCCCTGAACCCTAAACCCCGAACCTGAACCCCGAGACCCAAAGCCATGGAACACTAAACCCCAAGTCCAGAACCCTTGGGCCCATAAAGCCCTCAAGAGTAAACCCGAAACCGAAACCCCTGAAGCATTTTAGGGTTTAGGGTTTAGGGTTTTAGCGTTTAGGTAACCCAACGCGCCACAGAGGAGCTGGAGGAAAAAGGACCATCAAGAAGATCAATGTATATTTTGGTAATCAGCTTATCCCACTGTCAAGATTCGCAACCCCAAACCCTGGCCAAAACCCCAAACCTTAAACCCAAGAGATCTACCCTCTAAATAAAGCCCAAACCTGAAACCTCCAAACCCTACATTAAAGGAAACTACGGGTGGGGAGTTTGGGGTATATGGGGCTTCTATAAGGCTCCTATAACGGTAACTACCCACCTGAAAATGTCCTAGTAGACTACACTCTGAGACTGACACCTGGCCCCAGCTCCACTGTGTCCGCCGATTCCAGCTGACGGGGAAAGAGGGCAGTTTCAGAAGACTCTACGCAAAAGGGACCCTAACAAGGAACCCTAGCAAGGAACCCCAAAAGCAACCCTAAAAGGAACCCTACAAAGGAAACCTAGAAGGAACCCCTCAAAAGAACCCTAAAGGAACCTAAGCTCCTAGAAACTACCCGGGGACAGCTCGGGCCCGGCTTCTAAACGAACATGGAAGCCCAAGAGAACGCTCTCCTTCCAGGGCAACAGGGGTCTGGAGTTTAGGGTCTGGGGTTCAGGGTTTAGGGATAAGGGTTTAGGGTTTAGGGTTCAGGGTTTAGGGTTTAGGGTTCAGGCCTAAGGTTAAGGGCTAAACTCTGAACCTTTAGGGTGGTTTAAAAGGTCTCCTTCCAGGGCGGCAACAATCGAAGCTGACCCTGGGGATTTAGGGTTTAGCGTTTAGGGTTTCGGGTTTAGGGTTTAGGGTTCACGGGTTTAGGGTTTAGGGTTCAGGCCTAAGGATAAGGGCTAAACCCTGAACCTTTAGGGTTTCAAAGGTCTCCTTCCAGGGGAACAATCGAAGCTGACCTAAACCCTAGACTCTAAACCCTAAACCCCTAAACCCTAAACCCTAAACCCTAAAGCCTAGACGTAGACCCTAAGCCCTGGAACCCTCAACTCGAAAACCTCACACGTGAGACCTTTTACGGTTTACTGGGAGGGTCGGACTTAGTAGGTAGTAAGTAGACTTATAAGTAACTCAAAAGGGACTCTAATTGGGGTTATGATACTTAACAGTCCTCTATAAAAATATCTACTTACTAAGTCCGCCGACCCTTCAAGTAGGGTTTAGGGTATAGGTGGTGGTTTCAAATTAGGGCCTCTTGCCGGCTCCCAAACTCTAGGGTGGCGTATTCGGAATAGAATTCTATAGGGTTCCCTAAACCAACCAGAACTCCCAAGAAGAGAAAGGAAGAGACATGTTTAAGTTTAACCCCTCCTAGTTGTACTTCCTGATGTTCGAGAAATGGTTCCGCTAGAACTCGACACTTCTCAGTGGCCAACGTAAGTCCAATCGTGGCCAGGCATGCACGAACTGGTTCAAGCATTCTCATCAGCTGTTCAAAACTGACTGCGAGAAGGATGAGATCGTCGGCAAAGAGAATGTTGAACAGTTTAATGATCGTGTTATCGGGTAATTCCATTCGAATCCAGGTGTCCTCGCACGACTGCCACCCAGCGACAACGTTACCCAAAAAGAAGTCGACAGTGCGAGCGAAAATCTCAGCACTATAGGAACTTCCTTGTAAAATGCCACGGTCCAGAATTTGTGACCATTCGCAATCGGCAATGCTGATCAAGACGGACGAGTACGAGATGATAAGCATGAGGAGCTCAGCCTCACGGTGAGCACCCAAACCCTCGAAAAATCGTGCAACTGCACAGTGACTCAAATGATCAAAAGCACTGGTAATGTCAAGTTTGGCAACCACAAGAAGAAGGTGGTACTCTTGGGACAGGCGAACTACTATTATGGAATAAGGTCACCCGAAACATACTAGGGCTGGTCTTTTGTATTTTTGGACCCGCTGGGAAATGACCAAAGGGAAGCTCGACGAGTACTGGAACGCCTGAAGCAAAGCAAAGTTTTCAAGATACACGTAACCAAGCAGCAGAACTGCCGAACAACTGCATAATGCCTAGAAAGCTGTTTCTCAAGATCCATATAACAAAGTAGCAGAATCACAGATCAAAATAAGCAGACCAAATGCCAAAAAAGCTGCCCTGAGGAGCATCGAGCAGTAAAAATCTAACCCTAAACCCTAAACTTCAGATCCGTGAACCCTAAACCCTAAACCCTAAACCCTAAACCCTAAATTGGGTGTCGGGTTTGCGTGCTTTGGTCGAGGCCCGAGGCTCTATAGAAGCAAGGGTCCCCTGCAGGCCAACGGCTTCGTTTGAGGGTTTGGGATTTAGGGCTTAGGGCTTTGAGGCTTAAGGGTTTAGGGATTTAGGGCTTAGGGCTTTGAGGCTTAAGGGTTTAAGGGATTTAGGGCTTAGGGCTTTGGGGCTTAAGGGTTTAGGGTTTAGGGTTTAGGGCTTTGGGGCTTAAGGGTTTAGGGTTTAGGGTTTGGGGCTTAAGGGTTTAGGGTTTAGGGTTTTGGGGCTTAAGGGTTTAGGGTTTAGGGTTTTGGGGCTTAAGGGTTTAGGGTTTAAGGAGGGTTTAAGTTTAGGGCCTACATCGGAACCGTCTCCCTGACGTAAAAGGGACTTCCATCACCATGTGACACACACACACGCACATCCGCGCCAGGGTGTTGAGCACCGAGACATTCGGAAGAGCTGGATGAGGTTCAAAAACAGGGTTTAGGGTTTAGGGTTTAGGTTTAAAGGCTTAGGGTTATAGAGAACGGCAATGTCTAGCAACCCGCATGTCAAAGAGGCCACCACTGGCGATCTCTCCAACGAGGGTGGATATTTCGTACGCCGCCATGCTCTGGTCCGGTCCACGGGGCTTAGGGTTTTGGGTTTAGGGGTTTAGGGTTTAGGGTTCAGGGGTTTAGAGTTTAGGGCTTATAGGGTTTAGGGTTTAGGGTTTAGGGTTTAGTGGTTAGTGTTTCACCCCACGGCACCTTCTTGTGGTGTCGCTGCTCCCGTTTCCTGCGCGACGTTTGCAGCTGTCAAGGCTTCAATCAGGAGGGACGCAGGTAAGTAGGATTACCTACTTGGAGGGTCGGGGGACTTAGTAAGTAGTTATTTTGTAGAGTTATAAGTATCACAACCCCAATTAGGGTCCCTGTTAGGGTACTTAATAAGTCTACTTGTTACCTACTTACTACGTCCCCCGACCCTCCAAGTCGTGCCTCAGAGTTCCTTACACAAGATTTCTGAAAGCCGAGATCCCCAGCCTAAACCCTAAAACCTGCCTAACAACACGAACCTTGAACCCTTAAACCTTTACAGACTTAAAGGGTTTAGGGTTTAGGGTTTAGGGTTTAGGGTTTGAGCCTGAAACAAAGTAAACAAAACCATCAAGCCTCAAACCTTCAGCCCACTCTGGGAGCCCTTTGCAACTAAGTGGTTTCGGAAGTGGTGGCTCGGGCGGTGCTTGGGTGGTCTAGGGGCTTTCGTGAAGCATGCTCTTTGACTTTCAGATTCTGTGAGGCGTTAGCCCTAAACCCTAAACCCTAAACCCTAAGCAATTGGTAGCAACTGCTCATAATCAAATCCAAAGCAATTTACAGTCGCCCTTCACGTTACAAACTCTACCGAACTTGAAGGGCAAAGTGGTCCATGTTGATCGCCTTCGGTGATTGAAAGAACCCTACTTGGAGGGTCGGGGGTCTTAGTAAGTAGTTACTTCTTAGACTTATAAGTACCATAGTCCCAATTAGCATACCTTTTAGGGCGCTTATAAGTCTACTTAGACTTAGACCTACTTACTGAGTCCCCCGATCCTCCAACTAACCTGTCACGGCTCTTTCGTTGATGTCGTTTGGGCTTAGACACGCCTTCACTCCTACACCGAGCTGAACCCACAAGCCTAAGCCCTAATGTCGGTGCCTTAATAATTCGAACAGGGTTTTATATACAAGAAAACCATCATTAGAACGAACCCTAGACATGTAGGAATTTAGGGTGCGTGCCACTCTGAATCCCAACAGCCGTAACTGCCTAAACCCTGCTCGACTCCCGTTGGAAGGTAATCAACGAATGCATGGTTTTGAAATCTCTACGACAGGAACCGTATTTAAATCATGCAAATGCATAACCAGAGCCTTATGATGCTAAGCGCTACACCCTTGCACCCTAAACACTAAAACCCTCAAACCCGCAAAGCCTGACGCCCAGAACCTTAACTAACACCCTAACAACCACGCAGGCCTAAACCCTAAACCCTAAACCCTAAACGCCAAACCCTAAGCACTAAACCCTAAACCCCCTAAACCCTAAACCCCAAACCCCCTAAACCCCCTAAAGCCCTAAAGCCCTTAACCCCTAGTCCTCGGCTTCAGAGCTTCGTGCGACATGTCCATGAAGAGCGCCGGATCGGTTTGGCAGTGGGACTGGCGCGGATTTTCTCGGATTTTTGGGGGGCTTGACTTGGGAGGGTCCCTTTAAAGGGTGTAGGGTTTAGGGTATAGGGCTTAGGGTTTAGGGTATAGGGTTTAGGGTTTCGGGTTTACGATTTAGGGTTAGGGTAGGGGTTCGGGTTTAGGGTTTAGGGTGTATACGGTTTAGGGTTCTACAAGGGTTCCTTATATGGGTTTAGGAGTCAGGGTTTAGGATTTATTTCGAGGGCCTGGGTACTTAGTAAGTAGGTAGCAAGTAGACGTATGAGCACCCTAAAAAGGGATCCGTATTGAGGTGATGATACTTCCTAAACCTTTAAAGCCCTAAACTTGAAACCCGAAGCCCTAAACCCTAAACCCGAAACCCTAAACCCTAAACCCTATACCCTAAACCCTAAACCCTTCAAGAAGACTCTCCCAAGTAAAGCCCCCAAATCCGAGTCCCACTGAATCCACCGATCCTTAGAGGGTTTCGGGCTTACGTTTCAGCATTCCAAGAGGGTCCATCTACACTACTATTATGGAATTAGGTCCCCAAAACTATAATAGGGATGGTCTTTTGGGACCTAATGCCATCATGGTGGTATAATATAGGGGCCTTTCTAATTGGAATAGGGTTTGGGGGTATATCATACTATAACTATAATAAAGAACCCGCAAAATCCTATTGTAATTATGACTGCCCCTACACTATCTGGACCCTCTGGGGAAAAAAATGGACACTCCGTACAAGAGCCCTGGACCATGGACCCCTACACTTTGTGGTTTCCGAGATGTTGGTTTAGGGGTTTTGGGGTTTCGGGGGATGGGGGTTTTGGGGTTTAGGGTTCAGGGATTTAGGGGTTTAGGGTTTAGGGTTTAGGGGTGCAGGGTCTAGGGTTCAGGGTTTAGGGTTTAGGGTTTGGTTCACCTTCACCCCTTAGTACAACAAACAACCCAACAAACCCCAAACGGGAGTGATCCCTGAGTGTCCATGTTCCCAATTATTATATACTTTGGCCGGAAAGCAGGCCCTATATAGGTACTTCATTGTCCAGGTACATTGAACCCTACACCCTTATAGAACCCATTTAGGAACCCGAAACCCTAAACCATTACCCTAAACCCTAAACCCTAAGCCCCTCAACCCTAACCCCTAAACCCTAAACCCTAAACCCATGAGTGCCCTACCCTTAAGGGAGGTTTGTATCTTCTGAGCCTCTCCGAAGCACTTAAAGGATCATGGGACTTAGTCACTGAGGTTATACATAAGGTAACTATACTTATAATTGCTGATAACCCCAATTAAGTTACTTATAACCCTACTTACTAAGTCGCAGGATTCTCCAAGTGCCCTTAGGGGATGTTTGCATCGTCTGAGCCTTTGGGAAGCAAGGTTGAACGCACTCCGCGAGAAGTGGTCCGCCCAGGTCTTTGTCGAACCTTGGTTTAGGGTTTAGGATTTAGGGTTTAGGATGTAGGATTTAGGATTTAGGGTTTAGGGTTTAGGGTCTAGGGTTTAGGGTTAGGGTTTAGGGTTTTGGGTTTTGGGTTTCGGGTTTACATGGGTAGTTCTCTAAATTGGGTCCCTTTTTGGGTCCCCAAACATAGTACGACACCTTCATGAACAGGACCCTAGAAGGGACGCTAGTTTAGAGAACTACCCGCTTGGTGTAGGGTTTTAGAGACTGTGCGCTTCTTCGGGAGGGTTTAGGGTTCAGGGTTTAGGGGTTTAAGGCTTACGGTCAGTATTGCCCCCGATAGAACTGAAAGTTTAAACATTTTTTGGGGATCTGCACTCGGCAACTAAGGACAACCCGTCCTCGGTGAATTCGTTCCCGGGCTCTGCAGTGCTACTGTCTACTTGATTTGTTTTTTTGCTAGGACCTGGTCCTGAAAGGAACCATGCATTGTAAAAGAAAGGTTTATGCTTTTCCTCCCTGGCTTCGTAGCTGAGTCGGTACACTTCAGACATTTTTGAGATCATATGATCCTCTATACAGCTGAGAGTTCACACTTTTTGTGATAAGATGATCCCCTAAGCCCTAAACCTATGAAATCAGCAACGAAGCTGGTTACTTCCGCCCAGGTGGGTCGTTCTCTAACTTGGGGTCCCTTTTAAAGGTCCTTTTTTAGAAGGGCGCAGTACTATTTTGGGGAACCTAAAGAGGGTTTAGGGTTTAGGGTTTAGGGTTTCTGGAGAACCACCCACATATCCTACACCCTAACTAAACCCGAAACCCTAAACTCTGAGCTCTAAGCCGAGGTTCATGATCACCACGGATGCCAATGGCAAGCCAGCCATTGAGATTGGGGTGGCTAGCTCGCGCAGTTGAGCTGTGGATCCTAAATCCCGAAGGGCTTATGTACCCGAATAGTACATGCTTAGGCCTTAATGTAGTCCCTCTTTAGGTACTTTAGAGTCAAAGAACCTAATTATGTTGTTGGGGCTCCTTATTTTATGAGTTACTAAAACACGTCCTTCAACATGTATGTTGTTTCGGGTTAAAGTAGATCCTAAAGCCTATCCCCCAAACCCTGCGCTGAGGTGGACCCATCTGGAAACAAAGATGCCCTGGTGCTTCCGGACGAGCTCCTGTCAGAGAATTTGATCTTCCCGACAGTGGAGAAGCCCCGAGACGATGGTCGCTTTTTCGAATCTGCAGGTGTAGATTCAGAGGATGTTCAAGATCTTGTCCAGCCTGCTTAAGCGCACCATGAAGTATTCAATCGCTGTCGAAGCCTTTGTTCGGAGATTGCCTGCGGCCCTAAACCCTAAACCATGAAGAGGAAACTCTAAACCCTAAAACCCTCAACCCTATAGAGCCTGAGTGTTTCGCCAACCCCTACACCCGGAGTCTGAATCGCAAAGCCCCCATCGGACCCAAGCAGTGGCGGGCGCTTCTCAAACAAAGAAGTCGCTTATGAAAACGAACGGGGCCCCTTGTTCATGACGTTCTTATAACAAGGTCCACTTGCCCACGGCTGATTAAAATTCAGGGGTTTAGGGCTTAGCAGCATACCATTTAGAGTCTATGTTTCGGTCCCTTGTTCTTCAAACGCGCACATCACATGATAATGATCGATGCTAGCGGTCCCACCCAAATGCTCAACCCCATCATACCTTGCAGTTTCAATCTGTACTGTAAAGAATGTTGTTGTCGTAACAGAAGCACGGAATAGTTGGTTAGAGCCTAGCAACCTCTTATCCAAAAGCCACTGTCTGAGAACCCAGGCCCATGTTGCACTTATCCCAGGCCTGATGGTGCCTTCACGCATCCTCTAGGTTCTTTGGGTTTAGGGTATAGGACTTAGGGGTGGCAGGTTTAGCGTTTTGTTAGTTTCTGTGTGGGTTTTCGTGAGGACTAAAGGGCTCGAGCAACCGGCCCTTCGAGACCAGGTGTAAGACAGAGCTTTGACAAGCTTAAAGGGCACGAAGTCATATCCTATCCTAGCAGCAAGTGCCCAATTGTTTTGCACTTAGACGTACACGAAGCAAGGACTCATTGCGAACCTTCAACAATAAGCTGCCTGGAGCTTAAGGCTAAACCCTAAACCCTAAACCTTAAGGGTACGGTTGATAATCGGGATCTCGATAGTCATGCGCTTACAGTACGGGTGTCAGCAGCCGGGGTCTACAGCAGTGCGAGGTCGATGGGTGATCAGGTTACCAACCCGTAGTCCTAAACCCGAAACCCTAAACCTTAACCCCTAACCCGCTAAACCCTAAACCCCCTAAAACCCTAAACAAATCATCGTCGGCAGCTTCTGAACAAAGCGCTTAACTGACCACATTGCTTGACTGCCGCTCCGCCTTCCGAAAACATGAGCTCTTCTCGCTTCTTCCAGGTGGGTAGTTCTAAACTAGGGTCCACTTTTTTGGGGGGTTCCTTGAAAGGGGATATATAAGGGTTGCTATAGGGGTTTGTATAAGGGTACTAGAAGGGTTCTATGGGGGTAGTTCTCTAAATTAGGGTCCCTTTCACGTAAGCGTGCACCTCAGTCTTGAAGGGTGTTCTTACCCATGGTCTCCATTGTAGTTCCTTCTTGTGGTTTATATTTAGAACCCTATGAGGGACTCCCGAAAAGGAACTACAATGGAGCCTATGGCTATGTACATCTTTATATATATGTATATATATATATGTATATGTATATGTATATATATATATATAAAGTTATATACATGTGTGGATGTAGTATATTCAACTTCAGCTCCAGGTTTAGGGTTTAGGGTCCGAGACCCAAATTCGCGCCCAAATCCTGAGTCAAAGTCCTGGCCCAAACCCCCCAAACCAACCCAAGCCCACCCTAGACCCCAAGCCACCAAAAACAACCTAGGCGCTAAACCCACCCTAGACACTAAAGCCCCAAAACAACCTGGGCCCTAAACCCACCCTAGACACTAAAGCACCAAAAGCAACCTAGGCCCTAAACCCACCCTAGACACTAAAGCCCCAAAACAACCTGGGCCCTAAACCCACCCTAGACACTAAAGCCCCAAACCAACCTAGGCCCTAAACCCACCCTAGACACTAAACCCCCAAAACAACCTGGGCCCTAAACCCACCCTAGACACTAAACCCCCAAAACAACCTGGGCCCTAAACCCGCCCTAGACACTAAAGCCCCAAAACAACCTGGGCCCTAAACCCTAAACCCTAAACCCTAAACCCTAAACCTCCAAAACAACCTAAGCCCTAAACGCACACAGAAGGTCCAGGTCGCTCCCGGGTCCGAAAAGAGGGCTTAGGGTTTAAGGATTTTGGGTTTAGGGCTTTGGGTTTAGGGCTTAGGGTTTAGGGTTTAGGGTTTAGGGTTTAGGGTTTAGGGTAGGGTTTGGGGGCTCCTTATACAAAATTCTAGTATAATAGACCCCAAAACCTTATTCTAACTGCTGACGGCCCCTATATGAAACATTTCCTGCATGACGAGATCGTAGTAAAGTGCGTACTTTTTGGACCCTAAAGTAATTCTAGAACAATATAGGTGCTTTGATCCTGAAGGACTTATGTACGCAGGTTATATAAGAACTGCTGCAAAGCCAACATATATACTGTATAGGCACATGAAGAAAAGGGTTCAGGGTTTAGGGTTTCAGCAGTACTTTACGGCCTGCACCTGGGAGGCATTGCGATGATGAAGACGACGAATGTGCTGCTATAGGGCTAGAAGTATTCCCTAGCCCGCTTTTAAGTATAAACATCGGCCAAAATGCTTACATTAAGCCCCCGATACTACTAACACGGTAGTGGTGTCGCTGCTACCCACGATGCGGTCAAGGGAGCATGATGTATTTTCAGGGTTTTCTTGAGATGCCCCTATTTTCTTAGTCACTTGCGTAGTTATCGAATATGCTAACTCAGTCCTTTACTTCCTCACTTGCGTGTTTGCTTACTTGCCTGCTGGCTTGCTTACTTGCTTACTTGCTTACTTGCTTACTTGCTTACTTACATACATACATACTTACTTACTGACTTGCTTACTGATTTGTGTACTTCCCCTAAATCCTAGACCCTAAACGCTAAACTGCTGGTGTGTTCCTCTGACGCCACGCAGCAAGCGTTATAAGAGATACTGTCGGCCGGAGCCTTAGACCCTAAACCCCGGACGCGTACACCCTAAACCCCATGCAAACTGTAGCTCGGTCTTCGAAAGCCCTGAACCCTAAACCCTAAACCCTTAGGGTTTAGGGTTTAGGATTTAGGGTTTAGGATTTGCGTCACGAAGCCTTACTGGCTACCCCAGACCCAAGCCCACAAGCCTCTGAGAACTCACTTCATCCTACTGTATCGTAGCCTTTGAGGTCTACATAGTACTAAGAAGACTCCATACAGTCTCCCTGCCTTCAAGACCTCCTGAGGGTTGATTTACCTGTGTGGCGTGCGTTTTGGCTTCGAAGGGCGTCTTATCTTTCATAGCAAACCCTACACCCAAAACCCTAAACCCTAAACCCTAAACCCTAAACCCAAACCGTAAACAGCACTTCATGTCCGAGATTTATACAAGAGCTTCCAGGACACGCAGCTCCGGATCTTCGATCCTGCATTCTGTATACTCTAGGGGTCGGAATAATGAGTGCTAGTTCCGATAAAACTCTGGTAACCCTAAACCCTAAACCCTAAACCCTATAGTAAGCCCCAGAAAGTTGGAAACCGGATTAAGGACAAATAGTGCTGGGATTCCCTATACATTACTCTTAAGGATTGAGGCTATTGGGTTTCCAACTTTTGGGCTTCTACTGTAAACCCACCCAAATTAGGCCCCTAGACGCCCTCAGGTCCCTGACCCGAAATATTTACCTTCACTTGACCTTTTATGGCTTAGGGTTTAGGGTTTAGGGTGCCTGGTTCCACGAGGCAGCATGGAGGCGGGCTAGTGGGAAGCTGCTCACTGCCAGGATTTCTTTCCGATTGGTTTAGGGTTTAGGCTTTAGGGTGGTTATGGCTCCAAGCTTTCTGAAGGTATGTTGAAGCAGTGTTGAAGCCATCCGGAAGCCCCTTGCCAGATCCTTCTG
Organism: Symbiodinium sp. CCMP2456; assembly: GCA_905221635.1. Classification (NCBI taxonomy): domain Eukaryota; class Dinophyceae; order Suessiales; family Symbiodiniaceae; genus Symbiodinium; species Symbiodinium sp. CCMP2456. The sequence goes on from CAJNDV010032813.1 coordinate 14,982, forward strand.
TCATCTGGGTAACTGCCAAAATCCGGGTCTTTTGGGGGAGCCCTGAATAGTTCTACTCTTACTACGGAACGCTATAACTTGAGATCGCCAAAGAGACCCTATTTTGGACATCGTTTCTTGGACCCTGATGATCTAGGTGGGTATTTGTTCACCCTCGGCGTCAAGCGGGTTTAGGGTTTAGGGCGGTGAGATTTTGACAGAACTTGTTTCTTCTTCTTCGATTTCGGTCAGTGTTGCCAATTGCCAGCATCACCATGGTCGTCGCGACCACCATCATCTACAGAACCATTAGCATTGCAAGCACGACCATGAACACCATCAGCGAAACCGTGGCCGTTGTCATCGTTCTGGCCGCACATCAAGGCCGTCTTTATCATCACCTCATGCTGTAGTTGAAGGTCAACCCTGCTATGCTAATCGTCGTCCTCGTCGAAGCCGCAGTAGAAGGAGCCACAGCCGTAGCAGGAAAAACGTGTTGGTGTTTGCGGTGGTAGTAGAAACAGTGCAGCGGTGGCTGGCACAACAGCTCTTTCTTATACTGGACACTTAGTAGGAACAATTCTCAATGGTGGCGCTGGAGCTGGTGCTGCCGGTGGAGAGTGGGATCTTGGTGGTAATCTTCGTTGTCTTCGTCGTCGCAGTCGTAGTTGTTGTCACAGTTCTTCAACTTGACATCCTCCATCTATCAGGACTAGAATCCCGAAGCCCTGCCTGTGTAACCCGACCCGGTTTCGGCGGCAGCAAGAAGACCACAAGACGCACACCCTTCTAACTTCTAACACTCCGGACTGGAAAAGGGGCCCTAATTTAGATCTAAGGTCAGAAGTATGGGCCCCTAGTATGGACCCTTAGGCCTTTCTAGGGACCCTTAAGGGTACATATAGGGTATATAGGAGGTGTATAAGGATCCCAGGGTTAAGGGACCATACTAGGGGCCCATGGGTTCAACCTTAGAGTAGAGGAGCCCAATCATCAGTTCGGTGGGCCTTGCACCCCAAGCCTGGGCCCCAGCAAACCCACTTTACTGGTGCTTTCGTGGTCTCGGTGCGTGTTTAGGGTTTAGGGTTCAGGGGTTTAGGGTTTAGGGTTTAGGACTTAGGGGGTTCGAACAGCTGATTCTAAACACTGGACCCCGTAAGCCGTAATCCATTCTGGTTAAACTGGTGTATAAGTGTAGGTCCAGACCCCGTAAAGATCTGCCGGCATCTCGCTGCATTTGGCTCTCAGCGATCTTTCTGCCGTTCATTTAGTCCAGCTGCGGGCGAATATCGCAAGTTCAGAAGGAATTCTGGGCCTGTCCAGAGGAAAGCTGCAATGAACTTCGCACCTCTCTGACAGCTCTGAGCATCCTCTACAGGCAAATAGTCCCTTGCAGCCCGAGTGCCGGCACAGCTCTCCCGAGTCCATTCGATGAGCACCAAGGCCCTAAGGGTTTAGGGTTGAGGGTTTAGTCGGCCATTGCACATCTCTACACACACTCTGACACAAACCGCAAAGGTCTCCTTCACGACAAGTGTGTCGAAAATTCCTCGCGCTTGAAACTCAACGCCGACTCAAAAACCCTTGTTCCCTACACTCTTCCGGAATAGGTTTTAAGGTGTCTTTGACACCGTTTCACCCTCTCGCCCATGGCGATGTCCTTGCACCCCAGGCCCGTGCACGGAACATTTTGCGTTTGAGATGAAACCCTAATAAATTAATAGAGTTTGGTCTCAGCCAATGTTGGGTGTGGGCTTAAGGCTATAGGTTATAGGAGTGAGCGGGTGGAGAGGCTTCGGGGTTTAGGGTTCATAGGGAGGTTTATAGTGGGGATCAGCCCCAGAATAACTGAGAAACCCTGAGCCCCACACCATGAACACCACTAAAAGTGCAAGAACACCTATCGTTTGCAAACCCAGAATAGCCGACCTTGTTAAGAAATTAAGCAGAGAAACAAAGATAAGGACTTCCCCCAAACCCTAAACCCCAATAGCCCTAAACCCCTAAACACTAAACCCCTAAACCCTAAACCCCTAAGCCCCTAAACCCCTAAACCCCTAAGCCCCTAAACCCCTAAACCCTAAACCCTCCCTATAGATCCCGCTAAAGGAAGCCTCCAAGGCGCCTTGTTTTTAAGCAACTGAGCGCCTGGGTGGTCTCTTTCTTCGAAAGACATTCCGGTCCAACACACCTCTGTAGGGCTTAGGGTTTCGGGTTCAGGGTTCACTTTAAGGCTTTTGGATTTTGGTTTAGGGTTTATAGTTTTTTCGGGTTTTCGGGTTTAGGGTTATAGGTTTTTGGGTTTTAGGCGTTAGGCTGTAATACTAACCCCAAACCCTAAACCCTAAACACTGTCTAACACAGGACGCTACAAGCCGTGTGATACAGAGATTAATGTAGGGGCCTGAACAATTACCAATACTATTTTGAGGGCTCCTTAGTATACTTATAGTACAATGGGCGGCAAAACCCTATTCTATTTATATTAAGGCCTGTGAATTACAGAGATTACGCAATGACCGTCGCACTACTTCATCACTTCGCGGCAACTTCTACACACGGGGTTCGGAGTAATAAAAAGCGATTACTAGTAAATAGTTGTAAGACGCCGTTCAGCAGTGTATCTTAAGTTTTTGGCGGATCCTTACGAATTAGGGTTTGACGGTGTATGGTTTGGAGTTTGGTCCCTTGAAGTTAAAATTCCCTGATTAAGGGGCTTGGTGTCTCTGGGCTACCTTGGTTGAAAGATTTATAGTTTTGGTTTGCCCGGACTGCCTGTGCCAAAGGTATGGAGGGACCATGGCGGGTATTCAACCTTTGCTCACGCGGCGTGGGCTGCAAGTAGATCTTAGCACCCCAGCCCGATACAGCCCCCAAGCTGCAAATCCCAAACCTCATCAATAAACCCAACGAGCCCTAAACCCTAAACCCCTAAACCCTCAACCCTAAACCCCTAAACCCTAAACCGTAAACCCTAACCCCTAAACCCTAAACCCCAACGGCTCTGGAGGAGTCTAGGCTCTAACTTCATCGGGCCGTCTAGCTTGTCCTTCTGCGAAAGCCCCTGGAAACTGAACTGTTTGCAATCATATATCCCTCCACTCCCCATTTTAGCTTTACTATAGTAACCCTAAACCCTAAACCCTAAAAACAAACCCCTAGACCTTAAACCCTAAACCCTTTACATATTTTTTCATCATGAATCACAATCAAACCCTAGACGACTTCGTAAGCTCCCTATGCAAAGTCCTAGGCCTGAATCCGTATATGGGTAGTTCTCTAAATTGGGTTGCCTTTTGGGGTACCGTACTATTTGGGGGACTAAAGAAAGGATCCTAATTTAGAGAGCTATCCATATCATCAGTTACTCGAAGTCTCTTAAGTTGTTAGTGCTCGCTCGCATAGGTCCCATGGGTTTGGGGTTGCTTGGTTTAGGGCTTCATTAAAGTCTACCCGAAGGGTGCATGTGCCTGTGCAGCATGTTTTATACTTTGCCCGCAAGGGGCTTCCCATACAGATACTTTTGAATTAGGCCCAATGTAGTGACTAAATATAGGTACACGGACCCTTGGGACGGCTAGCTAACAAACTGGTCTGAAGCCATACCCCTAAACGCTAAACCTTAAACCGCAGTTCTTGGCCACAGTCCGATCCCTAAACCGGCCTGAAATAGATTGTTTCGCGAAGACAGACACCAGATGCCTGTGTCGAACTTGCTTAATGCCCAATATACTCGTAGAAGCCTAAATGGTCACTAATCTTACTGTTGGGGTTCCTTATTCTAGATGTACTATAAGAGAGGCCAAAACCCCATTGGAATTGTTAAGGCTGCCTGAAGCCTTAACGCTCATCGAGCAACCTCGAGAACCAACGTCCTGAGCCCAGTCGAAGATTCCTGCGGCTTACTCAGTACTACTCGCTACACCCCAAACTCGTAAGCTCCTAAACCCTAAAGCTTAAGCACTTATTAACCCTAAACCCTAAACTGTCGACATCTCCCTAAACCCTAAACCCTAAACTCCCGAAATCTCTAGACCAAGAGGGATGTATGAGCTATCGGCTATGAGTTCATGGTTTCGGGTTTTTGGTTTCGAGCGGGGTTAAGGGTTTAGGGCCAAAACCTAAGCCCCCAAAGGGTGTAGGGTTTTCTAGTTTAGGTTTGTACTGTTATGGAGATACTTCCGTACATTAGAACTTGCAGCCGCAAGGAGCAAGCCTCGATCATCTCCATCAGGTTGATCCTTGTTTTGGGGGTTTAGGGTTTAGGGCCGTTTAGGGTTTAAGGTTTGGCATAGAGCCCGCTCAACGCACACCTGAACTGGTACTCAAGCCTCCGTCCGTCTAAGTAAACCTAAACCCTACACCTTGGACCCTAAATCTATCTACAGCCTACACACTATATCCCAAATAAACCTAAACCCTGCCCCCCAGACCCTAAATCAACCCAAACCCGAAACCCCTACACCCCAAAGAGATCCAAACGCGCTAAACCCTAGCATGTACATGACACCTAAACACTCTAAACCTTCAAGGCCCCCAAAGTTAAGCTAGACCGGAAGCCGAAATTCCGCAATTGAATCTTTTTTCCTCAGGGCTAAATGTGCAGGTGAAGTACATGGGTTCCTTTAATAAAGTAAATGCTCATTTGAGGGTTCCTGTAGGGGTACTAAAAGGCTTCTACAATTTAGGGTCGAGGGGTCCATGACTTATATAGGAAAAGGGTTCCTATATAGTGACTGTAAGGCTTGAGTACATACTACATGGGTACATGGACCCTGAAGGTTACCCTCAAAGGAACCCTGTAAGGAACCCTCATAGGAACTCTCGCTTCGAAGGAACCCAGATGCTATGTAAGTACATGGAAAGCACCGCAAGGCCTGGGCCCGGCATGCAGCGACAGCGATGATGATGTGGACAGCGCCCTACTGGGCAGCGAGCTCGGGGATGCCGCTCAGGAGGCCACTGATGCCGGTGGGCAAACAGGATCCCAGGGACGGAAGCCCACACGAGCCGTCGCGAAAATGTTGGTTTGGGCAGGATGGCGCTGTCCGATTTGTTTCGGGCTTGCGTCCAGGTGCAGGTTTAGCTGCCAGGGCCGGGAAGCCACCGGCGCATAACGGATCAGTTGATCCGGTGACAGTGTGCAGCAGGACGCGGCTTATGAGGCACACGACAGGAAAATTACACTGTCTCATGCAACGGGCTGTATCATTGTTGCTTTTGGCATTCGTTGTTGGCTTTGCTGTGCAGCAATGCTCTGTGCGTCCGCGCGGCAACATGGCTCAGCACTTCCTTCCATGTGTCTTTGGTCTGATAGCCTTGGGGAGCTACTTAGAGGATCATGCAACTTAGTAACTGAGGTTATAATTAAGGTAACTATACTTATAACTGCTTATCACCCCGCTTGGAGTACTTATACCCCTACTTACTAAGTCCCAAGATCCTCCAAGTAACGCACTATTATTAAGCCCGTATTGCCCAAAAAAATGGCCATATAAGCCTTTTTTAAGCCCTTGTCGTGGCCGGGGGCTACCGCACCAGGACTGGTGAAGAAGGTCAGGTTCAAGCCTCGGCTCCGGGGCGATGCTTGGCGAGAGCTTTGCGGGTTTAGAGGTTTAGGGTTTAGGGCCTAGGGTTAAGGGCTTAAGGCTGAGGGATCAGGGTTCAAGGTAGAGGGTTTGGGGTTCAAGGTTCAGGGTTTAGGGGCTTAGCTTCACCCCAAGTAACCTCCCTTTCTGGTTATGATTTCCTGATATGAGCCATAAAACGGTAGGTTAGTTGAGGTTCAGGTGACGCTCAATTTTGGTTTCGGCTTCATTCTGGCCAGAGTATATAGTATACGTGTACGTGGACCATCGGGAGTAGTAATGTAGGTCAGTAGGTGGGGGAGTACATGATTGCATGAGGTCCCTGACCCTGGGTATAGGGTTAGGTACTTGCACTCGGGATAACGATAAGTTTAGCCCTCCCGCAGTTCTGACGGGGCATGCCCAAAACCCTCAACCCCGAAGCGTGGCCCCTGCGCCAGGACTCGCACAACTCGAGAAGTGTACCCAACAAAACCCTAAACTTGCAGTACTAAACCCTAAACCCTAAACCAGTCGTCGCGGGGGTAGATGATCATGAGAGACATCGACCCTCAAGCAGGGTGTGCTCTAGCTGCCAAGCAGACACTAGCACAACCCTGAACCCTAACCCTTAGACCCTAAAAACCCCGTAAACCTTAAACCCTATAAACCCTAAACCGTAGCCCCCATTTATATCTTGTTATCGACTTGAGGCCTCAGGGTATGCATTCTTTGGGAGTTGGGGTTCAGCGTGCGCAGACGATGTTGAAACGTCCAGGGTGTGGGGACGGGAAGCAAAACACCAAGGACGTCGAGCACATCAACACCAAACTTCGAGTTTAAGGTTTAGGGTCGAATAATTGTCAGATCGCATCCGGTTGCAGTTCATATAAGGTAGCGGCCCTAAATAATTACCAATATTAAGGGTTCCTTATTATATGTATAATATATTGGGCCCCAAAGCCCTATTCAAATTATTAAGGCCCCCATATCACTTATACCGTCATGCACTCCAAAGCACCAGGCATGCCAAACCTCTCAACTTCAACGGTGCTCTCAGCGAGCGCTGTGGTCTGGAAAAAATCTGTGAGCCTCAAACTCTAGACTTTTCTAAACACCCACTAATGGATCGATGGCCCTAACATATCACGGCTCTCAGCCAAGGGTGGCGTGGCACACATGCCGGCTGGTTTTCTTCTGTGCCTGCACCCAGCTTTGGAATGCGGACCTGGCATAGCCTTTCCCTAAGGGTCCAAATAATTGGTACTTGACTTTCACGTGGGATGAGGGTTTCATATGTTAATATTTGGGAGAGTAAATGACAATTGGGTACTTGGACCATTAGCCTTTCACCTAATCCCGGAGCTTATGACCCTAAGACCCTATTGCCCTAGGAGTCGCGGTCAGAACGGCTTAGCAGGTCTGAAAAGGCCCCAAAGCGTGTGTAATTTAGGGTTTAGGGTCTCCGGTTCAGGGTTCAGGTTCGTAATTCGGGAGTAGACCTCAAATCGAGATGTTGATCCTTGGCTAATATCAAAACCCTTTTCCATTTTCTCTAAAGGCCATTAGGATCCCGCTTATAATCCTTATTATACGAAAGGGACTTCTTAGAGGTTTCTCTCTATACTTTACTATTCCTTGCTCAAAAATTTAGTTTTGTAGTCATCCAAGAGGCGCGGAAGAGTGCAGGGCTTTGCGAAAGGTTGAGGGTTTAGGGTTTGGGGTTTAGGTTTGGGGTCGAGCTCCTTGACACAATTACAATCCTGATAGCAAAGCGTTGAGTAGGAACTTTATCAACGTAGATAAACACCCCCAAGAGGAAAGCGTAGACTGGCAGAGAACAGCACAGAATCTACGATAGAAGGACCGCAGAAAAGGCGTAAGACCCCTAGTACTTACTTTCTGAGCACCCTAAACCCTAAGCCCTGAACCCTAAACCGTAAACCCTAAACCCTAAACCCTGAACCCTGAACCCTAAACCCTGAACCCTAAACCCTAAACCCTAACTTACTCTCTGAGGACGACCGACTGAGAGTCGGTCGCTACGTTTTCGATATTGAACGGTTTGGGGGTCGGGGGTTTAGAGGTTAGGGTCTTGGGTCGGTTTAGGGTTTAGGGTGTAGGGTTTAGGGTTTAGGGTTTACGCTACCCGAACCTTAGCTTCACCCAAACAGCAGAATGTAGGGGCCTTAATGGAAAGAATAATGCTATGTGGGGGTTCCTTATTTTCATCATAGTATAATATACCCCAAAACCCTATTCGCATTACTAAGGCCTCTATAGTTATACTTCGGGCCTAAAGCAGTGGAGCATGTCCAGAGCTTGTAACTTCTGTGCCTAAGCATAGACTTAGACGTGTGGGGTACCTGCGCCCTTATGGCCAAGGCTCTTGTTTCGTGTTGGATCTAGGGTTTAGGGTTTAGGGGTGTAGGGGTTTAGGGTTTAGGGCCAAGCCTAAACCCTTAAGCCCAAACTGTGGCTAAACAGGTGGGATTTAGGGCAGGGGGATTTATGATTTCTGGGGGAGGTGTGGTGTGGCTCCAGGGTTTAGGGTTTAAGGTTTAGGGCCGTTTGCTGTGTGGGGTTCAGGAATACGATACCCTAACCCCAAGTAAGGTCTCACTTCAGTTTTGGGTGCACTGCAGCGGTGGAGTCTCGGAGAAGTCTACCCAAGCTTTAGTTACTTTACTTCTTGTCAACGTCGCTATGCAGTTTCACTGTATGGTAATGACTTTAAACTTGGCCACCCAAAGGCACTACGACTCAGGGTGACGTAGGATGAACTAAAATCGTGGACCCTAGTTTCTGCCGTCCGAGAGCCCAGAAGTTTCTCAGGTGGGTCCTCTGCCGCAGGCGGGGCTGGTTTCAGTTTCCAGATACAGGTTGTGAGGCATACTTGGAGGTTCGGGACATTCATGCCCTCATTACATGAACCGTACTTTTCAAGCACCTGCCACACAGCTACCATATATAATTAGGGGGGTCTTCCAGTTGGATCAGCACACTTGTAGCTAGGGTGCTAGTAGCCCTGCGCCGCCAAGCCCCTGCCTGATTGGGTTTAAGGCTTTTTGCTGTTACAGTGTCAGGCATTGTTCGGAATGCGCTCGCAAGACGCGCTCTGCATCTGTACTTGTTTCTCTTCTGTAGCCTTGTTCGGAATTGAATAGTTTCTAGTCGCATCCTTTCCCTAGTCAACCCTACATACCCACTTTTTGAAATGTAGCCCGACACCCTGCTCTTAAACCCTAAGCCCTAAGCCCTGTTCCAGCTATCGCTACGATCGCTGTTCTTAAGTTGACCTTGGCATGGTCAGGTTTGGAAATCCCATGACCCACCCAAGTCCCAGGCAGATGCGGCCGCCACATGGGTTTAGGGCGCAGGGTTGAGGGGTTAGTAGAGCCTACTTGTATGGTTACCCTACCAACCCAAATGCACTTAAATACACCAAACTCAGAATAGTTATCAATAACCTCAATAGCAAAGTTTTTTTTTCTAGACTCAAGCTAAACCCTAAGCCCTAAACCCTAAACCCCAAAGCCTAAAGTCAACCTAAAGCCCTAAGCCCTAAGCCGTAAACCCTAAACCCTAAACCCTAAAGTAAACCTAAAGCCCTAAACCCTAAACCCTTAAACCCCTAAACCCTAAACTCTAAAACCTAAACCCCTAAACCGAGAGAGACAGGCTCAGCCTCGGGCACATGGCAGCCAACCAGCCCCAGACCTGGAAGATTCACTGGGTTCGGGCTTAGGGGAGTTCAGGGTTTGGGTTTAGTGGAGTTTAGGGTTTTAGGGTTTAGGGGAGTTTAGGGTTTTAGAGTTTAGAGTTTAGGGTTTAGGGTTTGGGATGGTTTAGGGTTTTAGGATTTAGGGTTTAAGGGAGTTTAGTTTAGTATAGGGTGTGGGTTTAGGGTTTAGGATGGTTTAGGGTTTTAGGGTTTAGGGTTTATGGGAGTTTAGGATTTAGGGTTTAGGGTTTTAGAGTTTAGCGTTTAGGGTTTAGGGCTTAGGATGCTTTAGGGTTTGGTTTAGGGGAGTGTAGGGTTTAGGGTTTAGGGTTCAGGGTTTAGGGGTTTAGAGTTTTGAGTTTAGGGTTTAGGGTTTAGGATGGTTTAGGGTTTTAGGATTTAGGGTTCAGGGGAGTTTAGGGTTTAGGGTCTAAGATCGTTTAGGGTTTAGGGGAGTTTAGGGTTTGGGGTTTAGGACGGTTTAGGGTTGGGGGTTTACGGTTTTTAGGATTAGAGAAGTGTAGGCTTTAGGATTCATGGCTCAGCGAAGCTTAGGGCGGTAGGATTAAGAGTTTAGGGTTTACGGGGTTTAGGGCTTGGGGTTCAAACAGACTCCAAAAGCCTACGACTGTTATGGGGGACGCAAGTGCCCGAATTCAGGGTATTAGGGCGGCTAAGGTGTCGGGGGCTTGGGTGTTTAGGGCTGTGGGTTTTGTGCGTTTAGGAATTTGGATGTTTGGTGTTAGGATGTTGTGTTTTTTGTTGTTGGTTCTGGGGCTGTCTACTGGCTTTGGGTGTTTATATAGGTGCTTTTCGGTGCCCAGGGACCCACCCCTTAACTCAGGCAGTGGTAGTCCTCTGACAGGTGACCAGAAGAAAAGCCTTGACAACCCTTACAAAACTGCAAAAAGCCTGCATGGAACCTTATGAAAACGGTTATCAATACTACAGTAAGCCAACTGGAACCTTATGAAAACTGTTATAAGCACTAAGCCAACGATTTTTTCAACGACTTGCAACCAAGGTCGTCAATAGCCAGCTCAATCAGGACACAGCTGCTCCTTTGCAGCCGGTGTCAGAGATCAGCTTGCGGGATCTAGGGTTTAGGATTTAGGGTTTAGGGTTTCGAGTTTTGGGTTCAAAGGGTTTTTGGCGTAGGGTCAGCGTAGATTGCAGGGGTTTGTTAAGTGGGTTTAGGCAGCGGGCAGCGGGCAGAGGGCTACTACTACTACTACTACTACTACTACTATTCCTATTATTACTACTACTATCTACTACTACTACTACTACTACTACTACTACTGCTACTGCTACTACTACTCCTGCTGCTACTACGACAGCCAGAACTCTTACCACTGCAACTACTACTAGTACTCCTGCCTTTGCTACTGCTACTACTGCTGCTACTACTACTACTACTACTGCTACGGCTACCGCTGCTACTACCACTACTACTCCTACCACTACTACT
>CAJNDV010032814.1:5498-38551 GCA_905221635.1 Symbiodinium sp. CCMP2456
GTGCTTTCCTGGTACCCGGACGGAGTAGGGTCGCGCCACCCGCCTCCTTCCCTCCATGGGAAGGCCGTGGATTGTTGCCACTGGTAGGTTCACACCCTGTGGGGGGCCCAGGGGGAACCCTCACCTCACCCAGCCTAAGTCGTCTGTGTGAACTTTGAGTGGCGGCTGGGCCGTCGGACTTGGGACCGACGCGGCTCTGACAGTTGTGCTTTCTATCCCTACTGTTTCGATTCTGGGGTCGTCTACGAAAGATACCGGGGAGTCTGCGCTGTATTTGCCATGGTGGCCCTGGTCGTTTGCGACAAGCGAGCCTAAGGAAACTAAGCAGAAGCGACAGGAGCCCCAATCCAACATCGCAAGCCTCCATGTACTCAGCCGGTCCTGGTAGTGCTTGCTGGTTGTTGTCCGTCTGGGCCGTGGTACCTGCGAGCTGAGACGGGGTGTCGATTGGGTGTTGGGGCCTGATTCCTGCCTGCCTTCTGGCCTTTGTGTCAGGGGGGAGTATTGCCTGACACGCCGTGCAGTCCGGCTCCCTCCAAGGGCCGATGCTGAGCTATGCGTGAGTCCGGAGCAGACACAGTTTTCGTCCGCAGGGCAGCGACAGTCTTCTTTCACTCGGAGAAAACAACGACTGCAGCGGAAACCGGCCTTAACGAGCATCTTGGCACAGGCCTTGTTTCGTGGCGGAAGTCTTGTGCGGCTGGGGGCCGTTGTCGTCGCTGCGAGAGGGTGCTCTGGAGGTGCATGATGATTAGTCTTGCTCTGCCGCCGGTGCCGGGCCTTGCTGCTCAGCCTGACGTGATAGGGGATGAAGCCCAGCGTTCGAGGATGAGGCCGCCTCCCCAGGGCTGGACGGACTGCTTGTGCGATCTGAAGATTGCCCTGAAAGATGCGGGGCTCTGCTTGGCCTAGGGGCCGGTCTGGCCGGCTCCCTCGTGGTCTCCTTGACTTCCCGAAGCTGGGGTCGCATGGTGGGAGCCTGCCTGGGTGACCCTGTCTGCGAGGACATTCCTGTCGTAGGAGTCCGCAGTGTGCGCAGAATCCGCGGCGGATAGTCATGTCGCTGTGGAACTCGTCGAAGTAGCTGACCGACCGGCGTGCCGGGTTCTGCCCTCATGTGTCCAACTGGTGTGGAAGCGTGGGCCTCCGGGGAGGGCTCCAGCCATGCTTCGTCTTCCGAACAAGCATTGTCAGGAAGGGGACTCAGCTCCAGGTTCGGAGGAAAATCTTCCGGCGTAGAGGCTAACCATGCTTCATCATCCGATCGAGCAAGCTCATCTTCCGCGTCTGGGGAGTAGAGCCTAGAAGAGTCCGAGGGCGAGGCCATGGGAGTAGTTACAACCAATCCCCGCACGGAGCTATCGTTGGGGGCCCTAGGAGGTACAAGGCACCTGCTCGCTCTGGCAATGTTTTTGTAAAAATCGTAGTGCGTCGCATGGGTGAGATAGGGACCTTGTCCTGGTCAACCCTGCAGTGTACCGAGGCATTGTCGACGGACATCGAATGCCCCTGAACAGCACCTATCAACAGCTCTCCGTCTGGGCCACCCTCCCAGAGCAGGCGAAATCTTTGCTTCGCGTTGTGATACACCACCGCTATGATTTCTGCTTGGCTGATCCGCTCCTCCGTCATGATGCGGTGGGCCAGCAACTGGCGCAACGGCGCCGCCATGTTCTTCCTGAAGTCCAGGTTGAAATCGCCTTTGTCATGGCGAAGGGAAGCAGAGAGGCGCTTGGAAATCTTGAAGTCGCGATAGTATTTCAGAGGCCGGGGCCCGAAGTCGAACGGCACATAGACCTGGCTCAAGACCGAGCTGGCCACACTGTCCAGGGTGCTGGCTGGTGTGCTACCCGCCGGTTCGCGAAGTTCACTGGTGTTGGTTGTCTTTGGGGGTGGAGGAGTTTCGGGGACGGCTTCTTCGTCAGCCCCATTGTCTTCCCACTCGTCGTCTTCTTCCCACTCCTCTTCCTGTTCCTCCTCTTCCCAATTTTCCCATTCATCCTCGATGAACTCGACTTCAACTTCCACCTTCTCATCTTCCTCTGGATCGTCCCTGCGGCTCCCCTTTGGGGCCGGTTTGGGGTCCTTGTTGCTATCCTTGGCTGGGCTCTGGATGCTGTGGTCTGGGCGCTCTCTGGGGTAGAAGTGCTCCATGAAGCTTCCTACCTCCGGCTCTGTGGTCTTCCAATCCACATCCTCGTACCATGCCGTCGGAACTCCATCCATGAGGGACATTAGATCTGTCAACCCCGCCGCGACCTCTGCGTACATCTTCTCGAAGGTGCGGTCTCGAGCACTGGCGATCGCGTGGATCCAGCACTCCACGGCTCGGCCATACGTCGCGGATTGGTCTGTGCCTTCGCTGTTTTCTGGCAACTCCCCCAGAAGGAGGTGTGCAAAACAGGATAAGTTCCAGTTCCCGAATTTGGGGAGCGACTAAGTGACCTCGTCTGAGTGGAAGTCTTTGTGTCTACGCGCAAAGTTCCCCTTGTTGATGAAGTGCCTGAAGTGTTCGCTCGCACCGATCTTGAACCTTGTTGGCGGTGCGGGCGGCTTCTTGTATCGTCGGGCCGGTGGTCGGCTCCTGCTGTCATCCCTTTCATCCTTCCGGCGGGAGGGGCATTGACTTGTCCAAATCCCGGGGGAACGGGCGCACTCATAGCGAAGAGTAGCCTGTGGATGTAGTCTTGATGAGTGTTCCAATCTATCAAGCCGCACTGATCAAAGGCAATGCCCCGCCTCTGAAGCGCAAAGTGCAACAACAAAGGGGTGGCCAAGTCTGCTTTTGTCTCGGCCTGAGACAAAGTCACCTTCAAGGCTTCCTTTTCAACCTGGACCACCTGTGTCTTAGGATCAATCCCTTGGGCAACCTCCAAATCACGCTTACCACACATGGAGGGAGAGACCCACACAAGTTGCCCTGTCTCCAGGATGTGATTTACCTTGTCTGTCAAAACGTAGGATGGCTGCATCTCGCCAGATATTGGAACTCCAGCGAGTCTCCTCTGTTGCTCCGCCATCCGAGCTGCCCGCTCGGCCATCGGGAGTTTCCGTACCTGACCCTCAGCTGCATCAGCGCTGACCTGGTCTTTCAGTGCCTGCATGACGTATGTAGTGGCCTTGAGCAGCCGCCACGAAGAGCTGAGTCGCCAGCTGCTGATACTGTTCCTGGGTGGGCTCAGACCTTGGGGTGCCTATGGCAAAGGCCAGCTGCCTAAACGTTCTGATGCTCTGCCCTGACAAGGCCGTGAAGAGACTTCCATCCGGCGTCACCTCTAGACACCTCTGTCTGAGAGCCGCCTCCGAAGATATGGCAAGCACTACCTTCAAAACGAGAGCTGCCTCTGTAACTACACAAAATGTCCAACATGTTGCTGGTTTAAGCTATCCAACATGTTGTTGATCACTGACATGAAGACATATGGATGGCCATCGGGTCAGTCTGCCAAAGACTGTAGACCCTGCCTAAGCGACTGTATACCCTGCCTAAGAGGAACATACAATTTCTCCTTTAGCAGGGTCTACAGTCGGGTCCAAATGAGCAAAAACCTAGTTAAACGGCCCTTGGTGGACCCTCATATGAAGACATGCACACTCTCTGAGCCGCCACGCACACATGTCGCATGCTCACCATCAGGACTCGCACCGCCGGGGAAAGATCACCCTCGTGCACTCCCAGGGAAAGCGACCGCTGGGAAAGTTCACCAGCGTGCAAACGTCTCGTTTTATTCTCTCCAAACCCAATCACCGTTTGAAGCAAAACTGACAAGGCTTCATGCCTTCGTCCAAAGCTCGCGCTTGGAGCTTCGCGTGCTTCTGGCTTACTGCCCTTCCGCACGACAAAAGATTTCTAAAATTGCACGACACACCTAGGTGAGCAATCTTCGATGTGGCGTGAAGCCATATGTCAAAACCTGAAGGAACAGCCTCCCCACGGGCTACAACCGCCACAGGCTGGTAGTCCTCTTCCTCAGCGGAATCCGTGGAGCTTCCTAGGGACTCCAGCTCCCCTTCATTTTCGTTGTCAGAGCCATGCACACTGACTGCATCTCCGAACCCCACTTCACAGTGTGGCTCCTCCTTCACTACCGTGTGAGGTTCCATGGAAGGGCTTGCCAAGGACTCTCCGGGAATCCCAGTGCTCACCACAGGCTTTACCAATGGCTCGATCAATGGGGCTGGCTGACTCACAATGCGGCCTCCTCTCGACTCGTCTGGTTTAAACCTGCCTTCCCGCACCTCGGCCAAGAGCCTCTCGACGATGAGGATGTAGGGAGCCTGCGCGTCGCGACTATACACACGATGTCGAGGCCCCCCGCCGAGTGATATCCTAGCCTCTGAATGGACAGGCCGTCCACCCCCCTCTTTGCTGCCCAGGACAACACCGTCGCTTTAAACGACTTTGACGAGGGCTCTATGGCTTGCACAGGCTCGGGACGGAAGATAAGCCGCAACCATGTAGTCGCTTCGTCCGAGTCGATACCTCGGACCTCCTGCTGGCCAACCAGAGTTCGCCGAAGTCTTTGATCCCCAGACTAGGCGAGACCACGTGCAAGAAGCGATGCCTCTTGCTTTGCAATCTACAGGTCTTGTGAACCCCTATACGGAGTTCCAAGTATATCAACACTCCACTCGAGTCTCTGTCTATGATGAGCTCTTCGGAGCGCTGAATGTCTGACCACCTGCAGCGGCTGTAGGTTGCAATCAGTGCACACCCAGCAAAGTGACGGGTCCAAGGGTCTTCATGCGATTCCAAAGTTTCATGTAACAGCACCAGCTGGCTCACCGTCAAAGCTGGTGCTTGTCTCGATTCTTTGAAGCCATACCGACCTCTTTGCACCTTCGGCTGGTGAGGAGGGCCTCAACCCCCTCTACTCCTATGACATGTCTCACGAAGGCTATAGCCTCCAGCAGGCCTGTGCACCTGCTCTTCGGCGCTTTGTCCTGTTCCAATTGTTTCAGATAAGCATACAGCTCCTTCTCCACACAAGGGAAAGTGACAAATTTGCTCGCCAGATGACCCTGAAAGTTTGCAATGGCACGACCCCGCTTCAGAAGAGTAGAGGGAGCTTTACCCCTGAAGACGTCGCTCACAACTGCCCTTTGAGAGTCGCCAGGTGGCTCAGCATCGAGCAGCTCGATAAACTTGCAGTTGCCCCAGTCTTTCATCCGCGTCAACCATAAGTCAATACCAATTTCAAATTGGGCCTCCCTCTGCTCACTCCAAGAAACAGGCACCCTTATCTTCACAGCAGACGCGAAGGAGACACCTTTGTCCAGGATTCTCGATCGCTTCGCCGCGGAGGGGGCATGCGACTGGCTAGCCCCATCTGACGGCAGCACCGTAGGGACGGATCGCTTCAAGTCTGGCAGGATATCAAGCACGGCTCCCCCAAAAATCTCCCCGAAGACACCCTCTTCCTAAGGCAATTTCAAAGGATTTCGCTCTGGCAAGTTGCACTGTGCCTGCACTTGAAACAAAAATCAACGACCCTGATGTTATCTGCCGCAGCAGGACTCTCCTGCTCCATATCACGGACTTGATCCCACCACTTGCTCTCTGAGCCCGCATCATCATTGGCTTCTGAAGAGGGGCCATAAGAGAAGTCTGGTGAAAACCCCACACTAGGCGGGCCCCCGGATCCGGTCTACCGGAGGCTCCACCGACTTAGGCTGGGCTTTAGAATCCGAGGCCAGTACTGCAAGACTTTCCAACTCAGACTCAGGATCTGCTGCAAAACCCCCCTGTGAGAAAGAATTCAGGTCCTGAGGCTGAGATGACACAGGCCGCACTGAAGCTGATGGCTCAGAGGAACGCTTGCTCATGCTAGGCGGGCGCAAATGCCCCGCAGGTATGCACACCACTGCTCAAGTATGCTAAGGCGTCGCTCGAAACGGGCCTGAGTTTGATCAGCGAGCACAGCCCTTTCTTGAAGAGCAAGCAACTCGGTATCAATCAGGTTCACTTGCTGCACAAGCTGGGAAAGTTGCTCCACACTGCTAGTACTGCTGGAGCAAAGCGAACTGGCCTCAGAGGCCCCGGCAGAGTCCACGCAAGCACGCGCAGGACAAAACACCAGGTTAAGGAGACTGGAACCTGCTAGACGCCACTTACACTCTAAACTTCAGCTCAGTGAGCCAGACTGCACGGCATGAAGTTTCTCACTATCCATGAGCTTAAATCAAATCAAGCAAGCTAATTTGCCCAAGCAAATTTTTACGATCTACGAATAAAGTCACATCCCCTTTTCGAGTGGCTATTTGGGGAGTGTTGACATACAGTATACAGGCACCTGCCATTAGTGATCCTACCTGACGAAGGTAAACACGGTCGCCTACTTCTGGGTCGTAAAGACAGGGTACTTTCACAACTCCAACAGTCCGAGACTCCTCGCCGACAGCCTCGACGGCCTTCGCCTCGTGCACTTTGAAAGCTTCCTTGGCCTCGGCAAGGCTCCGGTCCAGCGCCGCGCACAACTCTGCCAGCGCTCCGCAATGCCCGTGCTCCAGCTCGCTTTCGCCAAACGAGTTGAATTCGGAGTCCTCTGGCTCCACATGATCCGCATGCTCCGCATGCTCCGCATCTTCACCTCGCCGATCCCTTAGTCCGAGTGTGACCCCGCAAGCCCTTCAGACTTCGCCGATCCCTGCAGTGCGAACACGAGCATCTGCAGCCCGGCGACTTCAAGAGGCCACGAAACCAGCTCTCGACGGGATCCTTGCATGTCGCATCATGTCGCCATGCAAGACTGGCCATACTTGGAAGCCACCCCAGCCAAGACACCAGAACATGCCAACATCGCTGCTCTTCCTCCTAGCGGAGCGAGGCGATTCCGAGACCCCTCTCAACCCTTCTCTCCTTCCTCTTGATCGCATCGCTCTTCTCATTGTTCTGCTTCATCGCCCTCGTTGATCATGATCATTCCGAAATCCCCACCCCCCACCCCCTTCGGTCCGCTCTAATTTCGCTGCTGGCGGGGGGACGGGGGGAGGGGGGGAGGGTGGCGGGGGCCTGGGGGGCCTGGACGGCTTCGCCGAGGCGACCTCGGGTTAGCGATAAAAAACGATTCCCCTCCTTTGTTGTTGTCGTTGTTTGTCGCTTGCTTTTCCTGCTGTCGTTGTTGTGTCGCTCTTGCTGTTGCTGTTGCTGGCCAGCCTTATGCTGTTGAAGCAGGTCTTGCAACAGCTCCATGGCACCCCCAACATTTTCCCCCAAGCAGCTTCACATGGACATGACGGGAGCTGGCGACAGAGGCACCGCGCTCGCCCTTTGACTGGAGCCTAGAGTCTAGAGTCTAGAGGGTAGCTTGAAAAAAAGCTTGAAGGTAGCTTGAGGGTGTCATTGAGGGTGTCAGTGTCTAAGTTTCATGGCTCCTCCGGCTGCACCTCTTCCGGCACGGAGGACCTCTCCGGAAGGACGTCCTCCTTCAAAAGAATCTCCGCGGAGGCAAAATAGGCCAAGCAGTCTTTCTCCAGCTCCTCGCCTGAGCAGCCGCGATGAGAGCGATGAGCGGTGAGAGGGGAGCGAGAGCGAGGGGAGGGGAGCGAGCGAGAGGAGCGAAGGAGCGATCCGATCAGAGGGGGGTCTTTTTGACGCCGCCGCCGGGCCTTGCAGGCGCAGCCTCTTCGTCTCCAAGACCTTCAGCTCCTCCTGCCACTCCCGAGCCTGAGCAGCGAGCGGGCGCACAAGCGCTCAATTCGCCGCGTCTGCGCGCGCGCGCGCGAGCGCAGGAGCTGCACAAGCGTCTGCGCCCACGAAAGCGATTGCAAGCATCGGCGCCTCCTGCTCCTCGGCAAGCTTCCGCGCCTCTGCCAGGGCCCTCTCCGCCGCCTGCTCGCCTTTCGCAAAGCGCAAAGCAGCAGGCACGAAAGAGGCAGCAGCGCAAGAAGCAGCAGCGCGATGCGAAGCAAAGAGGAGAAAATGCACCCCTCTTCTGGGCCCTGAGCGGAGCCGCTTCTCGTGGAGCCGCTGCAACCGGGCATGGCCGGGCTCCTGCCGAGTCTCGGTGAGAAAACTTCACGATGTCACAAGCGGCAAGGCTGCAAAAAGCCAAGGCCAGGATGTGAAGGATACAATGCCACAAACCCTGTCTCTCTCCCTCCTCTTTTCCCGCTCCCGCCCTCCGATTACTCGAAACTTTTTTTGTGGGCAGATGATGCGACCTCAAACATGGGAAAACCACGCAGGAGTCGGAGGGGGACACAAACAATGCGTCAGCGGAGGAGCTCACAACGTTGGAAGCATGAGAATCACGCGCTGCGCTGCACTGCTACTGCAATTACTGCCCTGCTGCCTCGTCTTCTGGCCATGGCTCGCAGAGAGATCGAAGCCAATCCTGTCGCAAAAGCCCCTGTGCAGTCATGTCCTTCTCATGTCTCAGTTGCATCGAGCGTCCCCCAAAGATAAGAGGCCGCCACCTCAGCAATTCACTGCAAGATCTTCGTTGCATGTCTCACCAAGACTTGGAATAGACAGTTGAGACCAAGTATGACCAAGTGGCAGCCGCATCCTTTCGGCACGTTCACTGGCGAAGCGAGCAGCCTCCAATGCAACTAGCCAAGTGACCGGCACGTGGGGCACGCGCCCCACGTCGAGGCTAGTGCGGCTAGTGCAAGCCCAAGCCATTCTGAAACACATAAGGGGGCACTCGACTTCTACAGAGCTCGCTTCAGCCGCACCTTGAAAGGCTGCTGCGGTCCGGGAGCCAAGCGGGAGAGGACATGGCGCAGCTCGAGGGTGTGCCGGTGATGTCCGCGTCCGCCATTTGCACCGCTTCGCCGCCTTCGCCTTCGCCGACTTCGGAGAGCTCGGCTCCTGGAGCCGAGGCCCCGCCCTGGCCCTGGCCCTGGCCTTCGAGCGCTTCCACCACTCGCTGGCAGCCCGAGGTGCACATTGGAGAAGTGCGAAGACGTGAAGCTAAGCTACGACCCTGCTCTCCCTTGCTCTCCCAAGCTTGCGGTGTGTGGCCTGTGTCCTTAAGCCCTGCTTTGAGCACAAACCTGCGGGGATATCGACAAAAGCGGAAGCGCGGAAGAGACACGCCCGCTCGCTCAGATGTTCCTCTTTTCTCCTGGCCTGGCCCTCGGAAAATGGCTTCTACGCAAGCCGCTTAAGCTGATGCTATCACTGGTACAGGTTCTCCGAGATTCCCAACATCTCCACAAGCCGACCTGAGCCGAGCGACCCCCCGACCGGAAAGGCGGAAAAACCGGCGGAGGCCAGGCGGAGGCACCAGGCGGAGGCAAGGCCCTGAGGCACCCGGCCCAGGGTCTTCGTCGCCTTCTCCGCCAAGTTCTTGGATCTTAGCAGATAGTCCTCGGCGGGCGGGCTCAGAGCGGGCGACATCCGGAGAGAGCGCGCATGCGCCTCCGTGCGGTCCCGGCCACCACCAGGGTTGGCCTCTTTGTACCACACATTTCAAATTTGACTTGACGCCTACAAGTACCACGACGACGACACTGACCCTCCCTCGCTTCGCTCGTCGCCTCGGCCCAGCTGGAGGAGTAGGCCCACTCGTCCGCCTGCGCCAAAGACGCGAGAGCACACAGCTCCAAATGCTGTTGGAAGGACCTCCCGCTTGTATCTCTCGAAGTCCTCCACCAGATCTCCATACCTTGGCAGGAGCCTCTCCGACTTCACTCCCTGCTCGCTGTCACCGAGCCCAGGGCTCGTCGTCCCTCCCTGAGGGGACCATTCCCGCCAACTGGTCGCAGCTGGTCGCAGCTGGTCACTGATCTCTGCAGGTATGCGCAGGTTCTCGTGCCTCGAAGTTCACCAGCATCTGCTTCGTGTCGAAGAGGTTGGCTTTGATCGAGGTCTGTCCCAGGTACTTCCGCACCTCCGTATACGGAGCGATGCGGACCGGAGGCGCAGCGGAGCAGCGGAGAGATGCGGAAAGGCGCCGGATGCGCCGGGCCCGGCCTGGCCTGCAGGGGCTGCGCCAGGCAGCTGTCAGGGCCCGCCTCAGCGACACGGCCAGCGCTCCAAGCGCCCAAGCGCTCCGTGGCTCCTCTCTCCTCTCGCTCTCGTCTTTTGGGCCCTTCAGTTGGGCCCTGGCAAAGCCGGTTTGCAGCGGCTGGGAGATCTTGTCCTTCGACTTTGACACACACACACACACCCACCCCCCCATCTCGACTGAGCTGCAACCGCGATCAAAGCGCGCGGCGCTCGCGAGGGCCAAGGAGCCTGGTTCTTGTCGCACTTCCTCGTGACTTTGTTGAAGTTCTGCATCATGTACACCCTGAGAGCAGGAGGCGGCCGAGGCAGGCGAGGGATGGATCTGGGTGCCCTGCAGGTCTTTGTAGCCCGCAAGCAACTTCTCCTGGTCTGCCTGCAGCCTCGGAGCGGTTTCCAGGCCACAAGCCTTCGAGTCTTCCCCATTCGCTTCGGTCCGTCCGGTGGTCCGCCCCGCCCCGGGGCGCCGGCGAGGCCTTCTTGGCCGCGACCGCCGGGAGGGACGCCGAGGACCCGCCGAGACTCAGCGGCGCCAGGAGCAGCGCCTCGGCCACGGCCGCAGCGGCGACATGCGGCGGCGGTCTCTGCTTCCGTCTGACAGGCCGAGAGGCCGCGCGGCGAAGGCCCGAGGAGAGCGAGGAGGGAGGGGGAGAGGGGGCCCCTGCTGTCTGTGGCACGAAGAGACCTGCTCGGCAAGAACACAGCGCGCAGCGCAGCGCCCCTTCACAAGAAAACACATGCTCATGCTCATGCTCATCTTGCAACCGAGGCCACAGAGATCGGCCATCCGGAGGAGCGCTGGGAGAAGGAGCAGCCGGAGGCTCCTCACAGCTGCTTTTCCACCTCCGACTCCCTCCGACTCCGTTCGGCCGGTGCTCCTTCGGAGGCTGCGAACTGCCATCCCGCCACACCAGCGGGAGCCCTAACGGTGGGGCGGCGAGGACTGCTTTGAGTCTAGACGGTTTCTCCAAGCGACACCTTGTTTCCGAAATTCTCGAGCTGAGCTGCAGGGCAATATACTAAAATTTGTTGCGTTTTCGCGCGCTGCGTGTGGGAAGCAGAGACAAAACTGCGGAAATCTGCGGAATCATGGAGCATAGCATCTTGTGCAGCCTGCAGCTGATGCCACTTTTTTCCATCTCAGCTATTGATCATCGAGCTTTCGTAGACCTTGGAGCAAGTACACCGGCTTTTTGCACACCGGTCGACACCGACAGGAGCCTTTTTCTAGATCGTAGCCAGGCAGCATCCCAAAAGAAAGCTAGGACATCCGTGAATGTTGACCTCGACACTGAAACAGCGCTGTATGGAGCGTCAAGAGCGTGTGTTACGAGATCCAGGCTGATAAAGCCTTGGAATGAACCTGTGGTGGGCCGGGCACTCGATGCTAGCCGCTAGCTGACACGCTACTGGGGCATCAACTTATATGATATGATATGATATGATATGATATGATATGATATGTATATGTATATGGACATGTATATGTATATGGACATGTATATGTATAGGGCTCAGATCGACCTTAGAAAGGATAGCTGATTGCCCCAATCGTGTCAGAGGACACGTCCCTTTTCTCTTCTGCGGAGCCATAGGGAAACACGCTCGCAGTCCTAACTGGCACCGTCGCCAGCGACAACACAGGTCCAGGAAACGACGACTGGTCCATCAACGCCGGCTGGCGGGTCTGCGACTTCGTTCGCAGGATCTGCATTTGCTGGAGAGACATCACTCGCAACCACGCTTCCGTCGTGTGATGGGAGGCAAGAAAGGAGGATCAAGCGCAGCATGGCGCGACCATGGAGATGTTTATTGGCGTGGTGCTTGGGCTCTTTCGCCGCGGTCTCAACAGCAAGCCCAACAGCAGCCACGCTACGACAGAGTCCCCATAGCTGGCAAAGGCGGCAAGGGCAGATCCGAGACTGCTCTTGCACCGTGGCAGGAGAACGCTGCGGGCGGGGCTCCTTTGCTTACCACTACTCAAGCTGTACAACGAGCCTTAACAACAGCGAGGAAAGCCGATGCCAGGATCCGGCGGCTCCAGACCGAGGTAAGCCTTCGCAAGACGCAGTGGGACCGTTTTGTCGTAGATCAGCGGCAAAACTATGCCAAGCAGAAGCGCCAGTTTGGCGAAGACGTGGCCAAGCTCGAAGCGGACATCAAGCAAGCGACAGCGGACGGCCACGCGGCTGCCGAGCGCATGAAGCTGATCGTGCTTCAAGGTGTGGAGATTGCACAACAGCAAGAAACCGCCATGGAGGTCGAGGAAGAAGAGTGGGAACGCATGATCATGGAGGACGAGGAGACAGCGCCCCTAGCGGGCTTCTTGCAAGAAGCCTATACAGCGGCACAGCGCCTTCAGCCCGGGATTGCACCACCGGATGTACCTGTCCCAGTGGCTGCTCCAGCTCCAGGCCTGACTGCGTACAACCATACCTCTCCAACGGGCACTGTCTCGGATCCATACATGGCGAGTCCTACCTTTGGTACCGGAATCACCGCTGCAGCACCGGCGCCTGCGGGAAGTGTCCCGCCTACGACGACTGCAGTTCCAGCTGCATCTGTGGGCCGTTTTTCGGAGACTCCGCAGCGCTATGCCGGCATGCCGCGGACCCCGCCCCCGGCAAGGCCGCCAGGGAGAAGTCTCGAGGTGGAGGCCGCTGTGGCTGCTACTCCGCCGCCTGCGGCTGCTACCCCTTCGGAGACAGAGACTATGAATACGAGCCTGGCAGAAAGGCTGGCGGCAAAAAGGGAGGAACGGCGCACAGCGCTCCATCCCTTCAGAGCGCCGCCTGTCGAGAACGATTCCGCTCCTCCGAGGGAGCATGGAGGCCCGAGAGAGGCACCGCCTTTGTTCATCGCAGACGACGAGGATCTGTCGGATACGGCCCCAAGCCTGACAAACATGGAATAACGAGCTCTTTTCTCTACCTTGTCATGGCACGATGGGACGCTCAAGGTGGCTCGGCCTCCTCGTTCTGCTGTTGCCGTCTTACAAGCCCGGAGCACCGAGGGAGGGTTTGGCTTGGGTGCCATTTACCTTCCCCTTTGCTCAAGCAGCTTGGAGGACAAGGCTCCCAGAACGAAGGAGGCTGCGCCTCGCCCCGTCTGAACAACCCTTTCAGTGATGGGATTAGCGTCTCACCATTTTTTGAGGCTTCCCCCTTTTTGGACTCACAGCTCACGCCTCATGTGTACATCAAGAATATGGGCTCCTGGATGACTGCAGAGGTCCCTTGCTTTTCGCGACTTCCCTCTCGTTCCTGCCCGGGTGACGGCGCTCCTTGTTTGGAGCGGTTCAAGTGTTTTGATTGGTGCCTAAGAAGAACGTCGGTGGCTCAGGGGTTCTCACCAGTCACTCACCTTGTCCACGCTCTGGATCTTTGCGACCATACCTTCTTGCGACTGGGATATGGTCTTCGCCCTAATTCCTTCCGTTACACAGCCAAGCCGCTGCAGCTCTCCCTTTTTGGGCCTGCTGTGGCTGGCAAGGCGGTGTCGTTGTCCTCGCGAGAGATTCGATGCCATTGGGTTCGTGGTATTCCTTTCTCTCCTTCGCCATCATGTGGCTGCGCCTTTTCATTCTGCGAGCGCAAGCTCACTGTCCTCGAACACCATGGCACAGTTTTGCAAAGGCTTGACTCTCTTGGGTCCCTCCTTACTACAAAAGGCGGCTTTCCCATATGCATGGAGGTTTGCCAAGAGGCCCATGACAATGTCCCTCACTCTATGCCCCCAGAGTGTTCCTATGGTCTCGGACCTATGTGTGGCCACGTGCAATATTGGCCTTTGGCCCCTTGCAGCAGCGTGTGCACAGTTGTCATGCAAGTGTACTGTTGTTGCTCTAAGCCATTCAGGCAAGTGTTTCTCCTACAGGCGCCAAATACCTGCATCGGTGGCTCTGGGGCAGGAGCTGTAGGAAAACTCTGTGCCATAGCGCGTTCTTGCCCTTGGCATAACTGGGTGCTGGCAGATTTTGCGACTTTACTGTGCCAGCATCTGCTTGCTTTCTTCATCGCCCTGCTTGGGATCGTTGGACTCGCCCTGGAGGCTTGTGTTGTGTGCCTTGCATGCTTTCCCCTCCCCCTTCGGGAGACTCCTGTCCGTGCCTTCTGCAAAGGTTGACATTAGCGTCCTTGCTCCCTTGGCATGTGTTGGTCGTGTGAATCCCGACGCCACTTGGGTACCAGCACAAGCCCCGCCTGACCGACGCAACCTGCATAGAGTGCGCAAAGCAAGAAGTGTTCCCCATTGGCTTTTGCGTGCCCTTGTAGGGTTCTCAACGCTTCCGCGTTTGGTGTGGGCAGTGCCGGGTGAGTTCATAGATGGCATACACCAATGTGACAGAGCGGCGCGTCTTCTGCCTGAGCAATTCCCATCAGACACTTTGATGTCTGAAGCTCCGCATGCTGACCCCAGCGCACCCTCAGGTGGTGTTGCCATTGTGCACCAAGATAGCCCATCTTTTCAGGCTTTTCGATGTGATCCCAATGCCTCTTCGCCTGGGGCAACCACTGCCGCTGCTCTTACCGCACAAGCGTTTGAGGACGTGTGGTCTGTTCCCAACGACCACGCTACAACTATTCACTTTGCGGCGTGCAAACCTGGATTTCCCATCGAAACCGGATGCTTCGATTGCCCTATGCCGACGTCCCTTGAGCAGTTTCTTCCCTTTGCTCGAACTGCCCTTGGGGAGTTTGTAGATGAGTTTTGGGACCAGATAATCCCGACGAGTCCCCAGCTTGGGCTAGGGTATGCCTCCCTGGTTGTTACACCCTCTTGGTACACTGAGGCCGGCTTTGTAACAGCGGTGATAGACGCCCGCCCTGTTGGGGGCGCTGCTTTCGCAGTCACTCTTCCCCAACAAACGTCGCAGAGAGAGATCGACAGAGCAGCTGGTCTTGCCACTGTTGCTGAGCACTCAATGTTTGTAGGCGATAGCAATTATGCCATACTTCGCGGAGAAGCTGTTACACTTGAAGACGGCATTGTCATCCGCCTCGTTCCTCAGGGACATCTTCCTGTTTGGCCACCTCTGCTACCCTACTTGCTTTGGAGCGATGTTCATTGGCTTCGAGTTGGTCAACGCCCCCGCACCAGACGTGCTTCCTGCTTGCTGATTTTCCATGGCGACCGCAAGTATGTCTTTAGCCAAGTTGTCTCTGATGATTGGCTAAACAAGAACCGCATTGCTGCCTTAATCGGTGTGCCCTTGTGCGACATCAGGTTTCAGGCGGCTGATCCTGACGACCTAGGTGCCTTCGTTTATAGAGGGACTTCCTTCCGTGGAGCAATTGCTGTGTCACCTAAGACTTCAGACACGAGCCCGGATGGACATCACCTGCCCTTTGTTGTATTTCTTGATGTTAGGGCCACCGGAGGGGACCTGACGTTCGTTGAAACACCTCAGTGTTTCATCAGTCGCGACGAGCTTCGGCGGCATTCTGGACAGCCGCCTAGTGGATGGCGGCTTGTTGTTCGAGGAGGCAGGAAGACTCCTGAAGGATTTCACTTTTTCTCCGGAGAAGTGCTCATACTTGCTTTTCGAAGGATCCCTGATGATTCCGAGGAACAACCAGAGTCTGAAGATGACTTCTCCTCGGACCCGAATGAAGAGGAGTCCGTCGGCAATGTTTCAGACTTGTCCACCAGGTCTAGAACTCCCTTTCGCTCCCTTACTGTTGAAGGCGAAAGCTCTGACAGGTCCTTTCAAGGCTCCTTTGATCGCGAGACTTCTTGCACCTTGGGCCACCAGCATCAAGGCCTGCAGACCCTTGATGAAGATGCACCCATGTGCAGCATAGATGCTGAGTGCTTCTTGCCTGTCACTGCTGTGATTTGTGCCTTGGGATACCGACCTGACATTGTCCATATCCCTGTCAGATGTGGGACCACGTCACAAAAACTTCTCGACGACTTACAGAGTGCAAGAATAGACGACCTTCAGCGTCGCTTTCCAACTCTGCTTCCAGTGTTCCCGCAACCTGATCCACACTTTGCCACTATCCTCAGTGTACCAACTTGGGCAAGAGCTGAAGTTGCTGTGTTCTTCGACTGCAGAAGAATTGGAGGCCTTGCTTATCCTTGTTTGGTGCCGCCTCATGCTTCGTATGGTGAGCTTGTTGCATACGTAAGGCGAGGGAATGACTCTTTTACTGACATTCCCACCTTGCACATAGCAGGAGGTGTGTATGCCCCCACCTCGTCAGAGGCGATCGAGGTAAGAGCAGGCATGCTGATTGTTGCGACTGCTCCTTGGGACCCTGCCGAAACCTTGCCGCACCTGGATGAGATGCTACGACGTGTGGAGCAGTGGCACCTGAATCCTGCTCTGCCCTTCCGCTTTGATGATGCCATATGGATTGTGGCTGACCACATTGAGTGTCGTCATTTCGTTGGTCCCCAACATATTGTTGCAAGCAAGACCGACATCGCTTCTACCCTTGGGTGCCCCCCTGATGAACTTGCTGTCGTTGTGCCACAACCAGGGGTCACTGACTTCTTTAAGGAAGGCTGGGCAGTCCGTGAGCTCCTTATAGCCTCACTGACAATTCCGCAGCTCAGAGGCCCTGCTTTCGGTGCGTTCATTGTTGTACTTGATCAAAGGCCATTGCTTCTCGGCTTTGATACTCTCACATCCAGTACAGGCCGAATCAGTTTGAGGGAATTCGCCCGCAGGTATTCTCCCTTTTGCCCAGCTGGGAAAGTTGTCCAAGTTTGGGGTGCTCAGCATGTTCATGCGGAGGATGATACCCTGTTGCTTGTCAATGACGGCACCGTTCTAGTAATCGACCTTGCGCCAGACAGCGGAGACGGATGCCCCTGCATCGGTCAACGAGAAGCCGCTAGTGCCGTTTTGGACGATGCTGGCGATAACACTTCATGTGGTGCTTCTGATAAAGCCCCCGTGTTCGGCCCTCGTCAGAGGGGAACTCCCGGCAGCGCAGGTTCTGAGGTGAAGGGATCTACGATGTGCGGCTGCAATGACCATGTCCTTCTGTCCGCAGGTTCAGGTCAACACGCGCTTAAATCAAGTTGTGCTCCTGTCATAACCAAATTCAGGAACGTGCTGTGGGATCTTGATGTGCTGCCGTGCATCCCATTCACATGGCCCTTTGGATGCCTTGCTGGTTTGCTTGCGTTGGCTGAGTGTGATGTACCCAGGCCTAGGCAACATAAGCTGCTGGCTGAGCCATGCAGCCAAAACTCATGTGAGGGACGACGTCTGGCAGGCCTGCGGCGCGTCACGGCCCTGTTGGGAGGACGTTGGATGCGAGATGCGCTTTTCAACATCTTTGGGGATGAGCTTGAGAGCGAGCATGATGCTCTTTCTCCCACTGCCGACATCGCTGAAGACACTCACACCATTGTAAGTTGTACTATCTT
Source organism: Symbiodinium sp. CCMP2456 (assembly GCA_905221635.1). Taxonomy (NCBI): domain Eukaryota; class Dinophyceae; order Suessiales; family Symbiodiniaceae; genus Symbiodinium; species Symbiodinium sp. CCMP2456. The sequence goes on from CAJNDV010032814.1 coordinate 22,840, forward strand.
GAAAGTTGGGTATGTTGCTTAAAAATGCCATGTCTCTCTCCACGTACCCGCTGTCATAGCAGAAGTCAGGCAGGATGTCAATGAGGCACGTGCTGCACCAGATCGGACTGCTTTTCCTGATCTGATTGATGTACATCCGCAACCGTGCTAGGGAACATAGTCTTCATTGCCGGCCCCACATGGGCTACTGAGCAACATGGCCTCTGCTTCAATCTTATCTCCCTTGACGGACGGCTTTTTGCCCTACATGTGCCAGATTACATTGCACGCCACGCGCTCTTGCAGCTTGCGCAGCTCTCTCAACACGCAGACGTAGACATCTATGTAGGAAGAGATGATCATCCGCTTATTGGGGAGAATCCGATTCACATCTTCCCAGGAGGGGTAATTTCCTTCCTGCCTTACGGCACAGGGCCGCCCCATCTCGCTGCCCTTGGCGACCAATTGCTCATGTCAGATCCTTGGCGCGCTGAGGATCTTGTGCCTGCAGTGGATCATTCTGACAAGCACTGTCTTGTGCGTCAGACCTTTTGCCGAGTGTATGATATCCCCGCCAACCAGCCAGCACAACGGCGTATGCACATTGCCAACGCAGTTGGCATACCACCTTGCAATCTCTTCATTCAGGCAGCCCAACCGCAGCCCACGAATGTCGATTTTTTCGGCTTTCAGTGTCAATCTGTTCTTGCCCTTGAACAAGCTGGAAGGCTGCTTGATGCAGGTCACATCTTCCTTGCCCTTCTCGACTGTCGACCTATTCAGTGTGGGCTGAGAGCTATCCGCTCTAGTAGCCGTTATGTAGCAGAACGCCCTCGCCCAGGTGCCACACAGGAGGTCGTACCAGTTGGTGTGATCGGCACTTCATGTGACCCTGCGGGTACTATCTCAGTGCCCTTCTTGATTTTTGCCCAAGAATACTGGCCCGAACTTGTGCTTGCAAGGCTCCCACCTCTTAGTGGAGCACTAGAAGCTCTTTCGCTTGTGGCGCAGCTCAGAGAATCAGACGATCATAGGCGCAGCCCAAGGCTTGTAGGTGTGTACCCACAGCCCCGCCAACATCAAGCGTGCATTCTTGCCCTTCCCTTTTGGCAATACCCTGGAATTGCAGTCTTGATTGACAATCAAGTGGCACCTGAAGGCATCTTCTCTGTCATTGTTCCTCCGAGGTGCACCAGGGAGTCATTCTTGACCGTTTCAGGCTTGTCTGCTGACGACCGAGGCCTGCAAGTTTTCATAAAGGACGTACCTTGGGCAATTCCGCCCGGGGCTGATGCATTCCCGAGCGAAGGTGATTTGATCATCATCCAGCGCACAGGCAGCCTACCGCCTGCATATGACCTCGACAGACTTCTGAGAACGAACAGGGATTGGAACAGCAACCTTGTGCTGCCTGGCAGCGACGCCGACGTCAATTGGGTGCTCTCTGATGGCTTGCGCCGTGCAGCTCATATTTCGGTTGATGCCTTTGCGGCTGACAATGCCGCTGCTGCAGCCGTCCTTGCACTTGTTCCCGGCAGTTTTGTCTTGGTTCCGTCATGTCCGGCCGTTGATGATCACGCATTTTGTGGCCGACTCTCCAATGCTGTCTTTGCGGCGTGCCACACGGCCGATCTTGCACCGGCTTCTCAAGATGAGCGCACACCCTTTTTGATAGACTTGCGGCCGATTCTCCTTTATATCACTTGGGCGTATGCAGCAGACGGACGAGTTGATGTGATTGCATTGTGTCAAAGACTTGTCTCTAGGTGCCCTGTCAGATAGGTGGGCGGAATCAAGGAGACAGTTCAAATCACTTTAGGACCGTCCTTCCAGGCGATGTTCTGCGGGTTGAATTTCAGCCCGATTATCTCAGTACACCCTTGCGCGATATGCCTTCACAGGCGTATATCTTTGATCCACGTTCCGGCACAGGTGCTACACACCCTGACCGTGGAGGCGCACTAGCACGCAGCACCGGCGCTGCCAGTTCTGATGCTGGCTATACAGTTGCGTCCTCGAGGCCCGCACAGTCCCCAGATACTTCTAGCGTTTCTGGAATGAGCACCTTCCGCCCAGCAGATGTGACTCCTCAGCGAGACTCACCTAGCAGGTGCCAGCCTCGGCCAATCCGCCAGCCTTGCAAGGCACAGCGAGCTGCAGTAGCTGGGCCCACCGGCATTGCCAGCTGGTGGGCTGCAACCGGCTTGTCCTCTTCGCCGCTATGCTGCAATGTGGGACCGCCACCGCAGTTGCGTCTTCATGCCCGTATGCGGGGCCCGGTTGTCGTAGTGATATTCCCAGTTGCGCTCGTTTTGGTAGAACACTTTCCAGCACTCTCGGGCAGCGTGCACGGATGAGGCCCTTGCCAACCCCTGCTAGGGCAGAGCGTGCTTCCCACAACCGCAAGGTTTTCAACTTTGACAAAATCCCTACACGAACTCTCGGCCAGGTTGTTACGCATGATGCTGATGAGGACGAAGCGCACGGTGTGGATGCTTTCTCATCGGCTGCCGGAAGCTGCACCCTCCTTGCCGAAGCCATCTGGAAACCCGGCGCTTCCTCATTTTTCTTGGCGTCCACTTTGCTTGAGTCACTCCTCGAGCATTTTCAAGCCAAATACCCGCATAAACCGCCTGCCATTCCTGTGCTTCCATCACCGCGTCGCAAGATAGAATTGCATCAGCTTATACCAGGGGCGGAAGAGCCCTTCTTCGCAGGTGGGTGCCGGTTCTGCATGCCTTCCCGCCCGGGTATTGAAGCAGATGATAGGCTGTACATTGGTTCTACGCCCTTAGGCTTTTCCGTCGCTGACGTGATTGACCTTCTCGCTGCCCCAGTGTGTCTGCTGTCGTGGGAAGCGACATGTGCCGCCGTGCCAGCAATCCAGCGACGCTGGAAGCATGACGTTCTTGCCAAATGCTCACCCTGTGTCCATGGTACGCAGGATATCTGGTGCTATACCGATGGTTCCTTCACACCTCCTCAAGCTGGCTCGCCCAGCAAGCTTGGCTGGGCTTGCGTCTTTGTGCAGCCCAGTACGGGTAGAGTTAGATGTGCATGGGGTGCTGTCCCCCAGTACCTTGAGCCCAATATGCACGACGGGTCGGCACACATTGCTGAGTGTTTTGCCTTGACCGCAGGGAGTCTCATCTGCTCGGCTGCCTTACATGGGGCTGCTGTACATTTCCTGTCGGACTGCCAAGCTGCCTTGCAAGCCTTTGATGGAAGTTCACAGGTACACCTTGGAGGTATAGCTGAAGCCACCGGACATGCTCACCATTTGCGCAGTCACACGGGGCATACCGACTCCTGTGCCTATGTTCCAGGTCATTCAGGCCACATAGGGAATGAGATTGCCGACATTCTCGCAAAGCAAGGAGCCAGACATGACCGTGAGAGTGCAGGCCTTGACGTTTCTGCTGCGGAGCTCCGGGCCTGGCTTGGAAAAGGTGCCGGTCTTCTGCATTGGGTAGGCGTCGTCTACCGTGCCTGCGGTGGCGATGTTCGTATGCCGCCAATTAACTGTGCAGACCTAGGCGCCGATTCACACCATGCAGGGTTGAGCCATGCAGATGTCATCCGCCCCTTTGTGCCTGTCGACAGTCTCCCTCAGGGACGTTCCGACGAACATGTCGAGGTGCAAACGCCCCAACAATTTGCCATCTCCCTTCGGTGTGCTGCCTTCAACACTTTATCACTCGCTGGATCTGACATTGCATCCGCAGGTGCCGACATAAGGCACGGTGGACGGCACTACACCCCGGGAAGAGCAGCTTTGTTAGCCGAACAACTTCACCAGCAGGGAGTTCATGTTGCGTTTTTGCAGGAAGCTCGCTGCTCTGAAGGCAGCGGCCGTGCCGGAGATTTCCTTCGGTTTGCCTCAGGGGCTGTCCGCGGACAATGGGGCACCGAAGTCTGGATCAAAAGCGGATATGTTTTCGGCAAGCCACTCACAGGTAGTAGCAGGGAAGGGTGCCTTACCGCGTCATCAGCCACTTCTCTGCATGCTGACCCGCGGCGACTCTTCATCCGGGTCACCACTTCTATTACGAACTTGCTCCTTGTTTCTCTGCATGGACCACATCGGGCCACTGAGAGCCGTGAAGTCCGACAGTGGTGGAGTGAAACAGCTGCGTTGCTTCGACACTTCATTAAAAGCGACTTACTTATAGTTGCTGGGGATTTCAATGCTGCCCTAGGCTCAGAAACCTCGGAAGCTATTGGCTCCCATGCGGCCGAGCCTGAAGACGATGCAGGGGAGTGTGTGCGGCAACTTGCCCAAGACTTTGATCTTTGGGCACCATGCTCTTTTGCAGATTGCCACACGGGAGCCACGCACACTTACCATCAGAAGAAGTCCGGCAAATTGTGTCGCCCGGATTTTATCCTGATCCCCCGAGCTTGGGCCCAAGGCCAAGTACGTTCCTGGACAGATCCGAGCATTCATGCTGCTCATGTCAATCAGGATCATGTGGCTACCGTCGTTGACACCTGGATCACATTGCAAGCTCGCTCCGGGAGCTCGTGTGCCCGCAGACGACGCATTAGGGTTGCAGATGTCGTTGCTCCTGAAAATGCGGACCAAATTCGGCACATCCTCCTGAACACGCCTACGGTTCCGTGGGATGTCTCGGCTCACGCCCACGCTGCTATCATCACAGATCATCTGCAGCGTGGCCTAGAGAAAATCGCGGCACGTAGCCCCAGGCGGCCCCGACAGAGCTACATGCAAGCTTCCACTTGGGAGCTTCAGCGTCTAGTCTCCAACATTCGGCGAGCCGTCCATCACCGACAGCACCTACTCGAGTGGCATAGTGCTGCTGCTGCCTTTTGTGTGTGGAAAGACTCACACACCGATTTTGTCCAGCTTTACCTTGACAACAAGTGGGTCAAGCAAGTGCGCTTTCTTCTATTCGTCGGCATCCATCATTTGGGGCTCGCCGGCCGAGCTCTTCGTGAGGCGTGCAGAACTGATCGAGATGCGTATATCAACAGTCTGGCCTTGCAGTTTGATCAAGGTTCCTCCCGTGAAATGTTCGCTGCCTTCCATCGGCTGCTGGGACATAAGAGGAAAAAACCATTCCAACTTGAGCCCTTGCCAGGGCTGAAGCGAGATGATGGCACTGTCTGTACGGATGCCCTCGAACTACGTGAACGTTGGAGAGTGCACTTCGGGGCACTCGAAGCCGGACAAACTTCGTCACTCCTAGGCATAGCTGGCGAAGCACTTGATGTGAAGGCTGCGCAGGTCCCGGCATGGCCTCACCCTGAGCATGCTGATCTTATCCCGACGGCTGCGATGCTGCAGAGAACGCTTGCAGCAACCAAGGTCAACAAGGCACCAGGTTTTGACTCCTTGCCACCGGAGTTATGCAAGCACTTCGCGTCTGATCTTGCGGACGTATTGCATCCCTTGATGCTCAAACATGTTTGGCGTGGATGCGAGCCTGTTGGATGGAAAGGCGGTTGCTCGGTTTTCTTTCGCAAAAAACGTGGTGCACATGACGAATGCACTTCATATAGAGCTGTGCTACTATTGTCTTGCCTTGCGAAATCTGTGCACCAATGTCTCAGACCACCGCTCAAGTCCTTGTTTGAAGGGACTGCCCCGGCTCTTCAACTTGGAGGCCGAGCAGGGTGTAGCGTAGTCTTTGGAGCTCACCTAGCTCGGAGCCTTGCGCGTATAGCGCATTTGCGTAAGAAAACCTGCTTTGTCGTTTTTGCCGACATCGCGTCTGCGTTCTATAGCGCTATTACCCAGCTCATAGCGTCGAATGGAGCCGGCATGACGGACCAGCTCTTCCAGCGCATCACCCAGCAGCTGCATCTGTCTTTAGACGATGTTGAGGACATTAAGTCGCATCTGGCTGGCGAGTCAGCCCTGACAAAAGTTGGTGCTGCCGACTGGATCGAGGCGGTTGCAGCCAATATGTCTGCCGGAAACTGGTTCATCCTTAAGGACGATGATGTACCAATCCGTACTTTCCGTGGCACTCGGCCAGGCTCTGCCTTCGCGGATGTTCTGTTTGCCTTCCTGGTACCGCGTGTTTTGGCATTCCGAGACTCCCTGAAAGATGATGGTATGCAACGATCTGCTGCGCCAGAGCTGCCCTGGGACGGCTGTTTTACCTTGCAAGGGTGTTCTGAGACTGACTGCCGCCAGCGTATTGCAGTTAAGGAAGTAGTATGGGCGGATGACCTTGCCATTCCGAGATGGTGCGTCGGCGGACCAAGCACAGTCTGCGATTGCCACTGAAGTAGGTGCTTTGTCAGACGCTTTTGGGTCCTTTGGCATGCGTCTGACCTTCGGCCCACACAAGACTGCCGTTGTTGCTTCCCCATGTGGAGCTCATTCCAGGGCTGCGCGCCGGCAACTCTTCGGCCCAAGTGGCTGCAATGGCGCTGTGAGCATGCCGCTCCTGTACATGTGCCCTTGGTTGAGTCGTACAAGCATCTTGGCACTGTACAAACACCCTTTGGTGCTGTGTCGCAGGAAGTTCGCTACAGGGTTTCGCAGGCGCGTTCAGCCTACCAAGAAGCCAAAAGAAAAATCTTCAAGAACAGAGCAATCCAGCTCAAAAGGAAGGCTACGCTTTTGCAGTCCACCGTCCTTTCAAGGCTCCTGCAGGGCGCTGGCTCCTGGCCCCCTTTGAGTCGCGGAGACCAGCACACCTTTGATGCGGCTCTTTGGGCCTTCTATCGGGGGATTCTGTGCGTTCCGCGAAATGGTGACCAGGAACTCACTGCACTTGTGTGCTGTGCCTTGTGTGGGCTCGACAGCCCCGACACTACATTGCGTAGATGCAGGTTGTCTTATCTGCGGCAACTCGTCCAGGCTGGCCCCCCGCAGCTTTGGGCATCCATTCGCGCTGACCGCCCTTATGCGGATCTTTTGCTTTCCGACCTCCGGTGGTTATTCCAATGGACCCATGCTACCTCGAAGCTGCAAGACCCATTTGAGAATTGGGAGCAATGGCGACAGTGCATGCAGAATCGTCCAGGCTGCTTCAAAGGCCTTGTGCGACGAGCATGCGGGCTGGACAGATGCCGTATTGCCCTGGTTGCTGCTCTCGATCAGCTTCATCGAGGCCTTATGTCGGCCGCCGGAGGTACGCCTTGTGTAGGCGCAGCTCAAACAGAGCATTTCCCCGAGCTTTGTCTCCCGTGCCGCAGAGCATTCCGAAGCCGAGTGTCATGGGCCGGACATGCAACTAGGATGCATGGGTACCGCAGCACTTCTTTCCTTACCGGACAAGGAAACTTGTGTTTGTGCTGTGGCAAAAACTTTGGCACTAACGGCAGGCTTCGCCGACATTTAACTTCAGTGCCGGCATGTGTGCAAGGATGGGGTGCTTTCTGTCCTGATGGCGCGAAGAAACCTTCCAAGATGCACCCTCAAGCGCCTCCCTTCGCTGAGTCAGGTACATGGCATACCGTTGCTGCTCCTTCTGAGCCCCCTGACGTCGCCCGTGGACTTTTGGCTGATCTGCAGCAGTTGACCCAGTGCGGGGAGGACGAAGTGTGGCAATGCATTGTCGAACACATAGAACCCTTGCACATTCTAAGGCAAACTGTAAAGTGTTGGCGTGAAAGCCACCCCGAGAGCGAATGGCATCAAGAAGTCGCCGAGAACATGCTTCTTTTGCTCGATCCGGAGATTTCTGCTGAAACCTTCCCTCATGAAGGCAAGGCTTCCAAGTCTGTGCCCTTTTCCGTCCCGACTTGGACGTCCCCTGGCAGGCTCTCCTTCAATCTCACCGGCCAGCCATTTCTGCCCTCTCTCGAACGTCCTCCAGGAGTCTGTATGTCGTTATCAGAGCCTACCGGTGTCACTCTGCGCAGTGCCACTGCTCTAACGACTTGGACAACTGCGGCTTGTACAGTCTTAGCTGCGTGTGTCCAAAAGGCCCAAGACGGGCCAGTTTTGTTGGACTGCCCTGGAATATGGAAACCTTTCCCAGTCTTTAAGGATTGGTTTGAGGCACTGGGATTCTATTGCGAAGAGTCCGGACTCCGCTCACCCGAGTGACCTCATTTCAGTTTCACAAGAATTCAATTGGTTGTGCATAGGCGCGCGTCTGTACAAGACTCTACCGCTCGCAAATGGAAAAAAATGTATATGTATATGGACATGTATATGTATGTATGTGTGTGTGTATATATATATATATATTCATGTTCTGCTGATGCTTGCGAAGCAGGGGCCTCTGAGTGAAGAGCACGGCTGCCGGCCAGACCTTCCAGGAGGCCACGAGCACCTCGAAAGGAAGATACGGAGCCTTGCGAAGAGGACTTCGACTTCGACAAGCGGAAGCTTCGGTTCGCCTGAACCAGGTTCTGACGGACGTTCCTTCGTACCTGACACAGCCAGCACAGCCAGAAGCTCGCCGCTTGCCGCTTCTGAAGGCCTCTGCCCAGCTCTGTCCGCTTAGGAGGCCTCCCAGCACCTCGCATGCGCAGTCTCGCTCTGCGATGCGATGCATCGCGCAATCGGCGTCTCGGCGCGCGGCGAAGGTGTAGAGGAGCATCACCGGCCTGAAGAGCGCCTGGTCCTCGCAGACAGAGGCCCCGTGCACTTGCACGGCTGGCGGCGCGCAGAGGACCCCTGGCCCCATGACGTGCGTTTCTTTCATAGAGGCCGACGGGTGGCCACCATGGTCTTCACCAGGATCCTCCCCGGCCTCGGCGACGAGTCGCCAAAGACGGGAGCCTGACAGCCTCTGACTCTGAGCCTCGGACCCCAGCTTGGCCTCCAAGAGCTCGAACCAGAGATGGCCCAAAGGCGGCGCGGCCTCGGCTCGGGGCGGTCCGCTTGGGCGGAGCCGGGACCATCCCACACCCCCCGAAGCGCCTGCAACGTAAAGCTCGCCAGCTCCCGCAAAGACGCCCGGCGCCTTGCGCCGCGCTCGTACTTGCGCCAACGGGTTCCGACACAAAAGGGCTCCTTGAATCCAAGGTGCCGAAGCGCCTGGGCCAGCGCCTTCGGTAAGCTGTCTCTCGGCGCGCGGCTAATCTCTCTCGGCATGTTTGCAGTCCCGGCACGCAGCTGCAGGCCGCCAGGAAAGAGGAGCTCAAGGCCTCCCCCGCTTCGCCCCCGCTTCGGCCCCCGTCCCGTCCCGTCGTCCGTCCCTTTCCCTCGCCTTGGTGCAGAGCGGCCGCACCTCGGCAGACGCGGAGCTCCGGAGCTCAGAACGGAGCGGATTTTCCGCGCGCCTGGCCTTCATCTGCCGGTCGTACCACAAGGCCACTTCCATGGCGCTTCAACAGATTTCTGAGGCGTGTCCGGACTTGGGGGGCCTGGGTCAATGGGTTGCAGCGGGTTGCAGCGGGTTGCAGGCCGGAGTCAGGAGCTGCAAGCCTGGCGGTGAAGCTTCTGCAGAGGACTATTTCGCGAGCAGGTGCAACTGTGGGCGCCAGCTCGCAAGCTCTGTCTTTTTCTCTTTCTGGGGCGTCGGAGTCGTCGCGACTCTTTGTCGTTCACCTTCCCTTTTGGAGGGACTTCTGGAACTTCCTGGCCTGCTCCTCTGTCATCACGGACTCGGAGGCCCCGGAGGCGGAGGCAGCAGAGGCCGCAGAGGTCATGCTCGGCCTTTGGCGCTTCATCTGCAAGGCGTTCGCTTGTCTCTCGGCTTCCTCCCGTTTCTTCGACAGGAACTTCCCCTCCTCCTCTTTTTTCACGACGGATCGAGCTTGCGGCTCTCGTCTGGAATTGAAGACCACGGTGAAACTAACTTCATCTCCCACTTCGCACCGGTGCGCTTGCCGTGCATGCAAATACACGTCTTGACCGGTACGGTTGTAGATCTCCGGGCAAAAGATGAAGCCATGGCCTGTGTGCTTCTCACCATAAAAGCACTTCACCGTGCCATCGTATCTCTTCTCTTCATGCTCAGCTTGCTCCCCCTGAGAGTTCGGGAGAGGGTGGCCGAGCATCATGTTGGAAACCATCGACGGCCAGCTTGCGAGACTCATCATCTGCAGGACCGGTGCCGAGAAAGGAGACGGGCCATTTGAGCCAGAAGAGCCGCTGCAGCCGCTAAGGGCCCCAGCACCAGGCCCGGCTGGCCCCATGGCCTGGTGGCGCCACTCCTGGTGGCTCCACTGGGCCCAGTCATCGTTCATTCCCGCTGTCCGTAGCCCTGAAGTCTTCCAGCGCTGCCATTGCCATGTGTGGAAAGCTTTGAGCCCTGGCTGCGAACAGCGGGGCCAACGCGAGAACCGCTCAAAACCGAATTGCGCCCTCCCTCTGCTGCACTGCGGCACTGCGCTGTCCACACGAAACACAAGGGGGGAGTCGGGACGGGGGGCGAAGGAGGCGAAGGCCTGGCCCGCCCTCCTTCCCAGGCCGGACATACTCTGCGCAACTGTCGAATGCACACACAAGCGTCCTTTGCAAAGGAAAGGCTTCGCTTACGCCACATGCAACACATACAGGTATGGATATAGGTGTTAACATATATAGATGTATTTATATATATATATATATATATATATCTGCAGATATATATATATATATAGATCTAGAGATAGAACTAGACAGCTAGATATAGAGCTACTAGACAGCGGGAGCTGGAGCCAGACGTGGAGAACAGAACCAGAGACAGAGACAAAGACAGAGATAGAGAGATATAGAAATAGGGATAGCAGGAGGGGGCATTAGTGCGCCTAGTTCGGGATTGTTCTGGGGAGTGGGGCGGGGTGGTGTGGGGGGGAAATGACGTTCTTTGATTCAAGCGTCTTCCTGTTGCTGATCTTCAATGGCCGTGTGCATGTAGTTGATGTCGAATCTACTGCGCCTGCCACACGAAACAGGCTTCTTCTTGCAAAAGTTGACAGCATGCTTTTCTGCGTTTACAGTTTGGATCTCAAATCATCTCACACCATACCGTACCATGTCATAGCATCTCATAAAACCTCAGATCATCCCATACCATCTCATATCATCTCATCTCATATCACACAAAGGCTTGCTTCAGTAAATTATCAATCCTGTGTTAAATCTTGTTTCGTGTGACAGGCGTGGTATTTCCGGTATGTTCGCCGGTGCTACTTTCAATCTCCTACTTCCCCAGCAAAAACTTTACCAAGCCGACTAGCGTGTCCAGAACTCCGGTTTGAAGCAACTCCAAACTGTAAACGCAAACAAAAAGCATGCTGTCAAGTTTTGCAAGAAGAAGCCTGTTTCGTATGGCAGCGCAGTAGATTCGACACAAACACTTGTTTTCCAAAACCCAATTGTCCCCCCTAGAGATAGAGAGACAGAACGACAGAGAGACAGAGAGACAGAGAAACAGAGAAATACAAAGATGGAGGGATGGAGAGATAGAAAGATACATAGATTGAGAGATAGGGAGACAGCGAGACAGAAGACAGAGAGACAGAGAGACAGACAGAGAGACAGAGAGACAGAGAGATCAGATGGAGAGATAGAGAGATAGAGAGATAGAGAGCGTGAGAGATGGTCAGATAGAGAGATAGATAAATAGATACATACATACGGTAGATAAATATACAGATAGAAAGATAAGAGACGATAAGATAAGATAAGACTCCGATAGATAGATACATAAATAAATACATAGATAAGTAGAGAGATAAGAGACATAGACGATACATAGATAAAAAGATAGATAGACACATAGATAGATAGATAGATAGATAGATAGATAGATAGACAGATAGACAGATAGATAAAAAGATAAATAGATACATCGATACATAGATAGTTAGATATATGGATGGATAGATAGATAGATAGATAGATAGATAGATAGATAGATGGAGAGAGAGAGAGAGATGGATAGATAGATAGATAGATAGACAAATAGAAAGATAGACAGATAGATAGATAGATAGATAGATAGATAGGTAGGTAAGTAGATAGATAGATGGACAGATAGATAGACAGATAGATAGACGGATAGATAGACATATAGATAAACAGATAGATAGATAGATAGATAGATAGATAGATAGATAGGTAAGTAGGTAGATAGATAGAGATAGATAGATAGATAGATAGATAGATAAATAAGGAGATAAAGAGATAGATAGAGAGGTAGAGAGAGAGCGATACAGAGACAGATATAGAGAGATAGAGAGAGATAGAAGGATAGAGAGATGCAGAGATAGAGATAGAGAGGTAAATACTGATGAAGCCTGTGTAGATCCCCGTAGCCCCGTCCCCGTCGTAGCGTAGCGCCTGGTAGCTGCTGTGGTTTGCTTCTCAAGTTAGTTTGCAAGTAAAGTGTTTGTTTGTTTTGGCTCAAGCCGTGACCGGTACCCGCTCGCCGAGGTGCTCAAGAAGCAGACCGAGCCGTTGCAGCTGGCGTGGAAAAGGAGCTGCCAAAACGTTCGACGATCCAAGAGCAACGGCCTGTGCTGGACGACGAATGCTCAGACTTTGGGTCGGCAGCGGCATTCGCAGGCTCCTCCCGCCATTGCCACAAACGCTGATTCTCCCGAGCTCAGGGAGATTGACTTCTAGATAGCAACAGAGATTGAGAAAGTGATGCCGATGGAGATGGAGATGCATCAAATAATAGTATGTATTTGTCTCTATGTATAATTAAAAAAAGATGTGTGCGTGTGTGTATATATATATGTATAAATATGTATATACAGAGACGGACCGATCTCCTCTCGAATCAGCCGCGCCCGCGCAAATCTTTTGCTCAGCTGGGGTTCGGCTGCGGGATTGCCGCACGCTTGGCACAGCGAGTGCTGAAGGCCGGAAGCGTGAGCACTAAATACTTAGGGACGTAGGGTACGCTTAGCTTAGACAGTTAAACGCGTGCAATTTTGCACATAAGCTCTGTTGAGCATTGAGGCGGTTGAGGCGGGGCTGCGCTCCTTGTGAACGGCCGCGGCTCAGACGGGACACGCTGGGCTGCAAGGCTGCTGCGGGCTGCTGGGGGCTGCGGTTGCAGGGGTGTACTGTGTCGCATCCCGTCCGCATATGAATTCTGCTGGGGGATCTCTAGGATCCCTGAATTCAGTGGAACCACAGAGATGCTTCCAACACCTCGCGCGGTAGCGGCGCATGCAAGCGCATGCAAGCTGCATGCCTGGCATGTCCCACCTCGCGAGGCAGCGGCGCATTCTGGACCTTCAGCTCCACATCCCTCGGCGTCACACGGCTTGCGCACGGCTTCGCAGGTTCCCCTCTCCTCTCTCCCTCTCCTCCCGCTCTCCAAGCGGCTGGTTGCACATCGGGCAGCGACGGCTCCTTGTCACCAGCCAAGTCTTCACCTCGCAAAGCCCGACCGGCCGGACCGGCCGGACCGCCGGACCGCCGTGCCCGGGTTCTCTTTGCCGCCACGTGGCGCAGGGAGCGTGAAAAAGGTGCCCGCAAGGCAGTTGCGCTGGCAGGGAGCCCACATCTCCGTCGCCAGCCTCCAACTCTTCAAAGCCTCAGCAAACAAATCACGCAGGTGCGACGCCGCCCTGGAAGTTCTCGCACAAGATGCCGGGAGGCAGATAGCACAGACGTCCTTCTCAGCGCTTTCGCCCGCTGCAACCTTATTACATCTCCAGCACCCTTCAAGGCCCTCAGCTGACTTCGCTTCAGACGAGTAGCACGAGGAAGCGACTCCACCACGAAGGAGGGTACCTGAGTCTACCGCTTCGAACCGGAAGCAAACTTCAGTCCCTCATGTCCCTCATCCTCTGCGAACTCGCGGCTGTCTTCTGCAGTGACCTATGTAGCGTCTGCTGCTGGCTGGCAGTCAGCTCTGCTGTGATCAGCAAATCCTCGGAAGGCAAGAGAGTCAGAGAAGCCGCTGAAAGCCGGGATCTTGCATCTTCAGCTCAAGGATGCTCCGCAAGCCTGCAAGCTTCTAACTCTTGGGGACCCAAGCCAGTCTGCAGGACATGTGCAGCTGCTCCAGCATGGGCTCAATCTGATCTTCCCTGTGCAGGAGCAACATTGCGGGACCAGGTTGAGGGTCTCAACAGGGATCAAAAACTCCGACTTCAACAAGGAGAAGCTGACCTTCTAAACAAACAGCTGCACAAGCCGAAAGCAACAAGTCCTGAGCTGCGAACCCATTTATGGCGAGGATGGCGCAGCCGATGCGGATAGGACGATCGGGATGCTCCCGGGTCCATCTCGGTTTCGAGACGAAAGAACTCTAAGCCCCTGCCGTGAGGTCCAGGCAGGTCACTGCAAGACTGCGGACTCCTGGCCCACGTCTTTGATCAGCAAGCCTGACAAGAGAAGCTCGCAGGTGTCGCAAGCCGAGGACTGCAGACTCTGTGCGAAGGCCTTCACCACGTTTGGTGTATGTGATCACGATCCCGAAGCGTTCCTCCAAGGCCTCTTGCAGGTCGTAAATGTGAGGAAGCTCATAAACAGAAGATTACTCTTCGAGGGCGGCCTGCTTCTTCAGTGTCACCCGGTACCTCGGAGCACAAGCCAAGATCTTCAGCGACTCCGTCCTGCGATGTTCCAATCCCGCGAGGGATGCGTCTTGGAGGGTCGTCGTCGCCCACATCCAAGAGAAAAGACTTTCCTGTCACGCCACATGACCATCATGGAAAGCACCGTTGCTTTTCTCGCGCGCCGCCTGGACAAGCACAGCATTCTAGCTGCACTGGACCGTGTGCCGCAGTGGCGCAGCGGTGATCGTGCTTCGGGCCAAACATCACCAAGACGGAGGAAGACTCGGAACAGGATGGTCGGTTGGCCAATGTTGCCTGAGTGTTCAAACTGGTATACGACATGCAATCCTAGAATGCCGCGTGGCAGGTTCAACACGGACCAGTAGAATGGAGTTCGTTGACAGACGAGCAACGTAGGTCCTGCTTGTTTCGCTATTTGCCGCCAATGAGTACAGAGGAGTCCTAAAACTTTATCCCGTGGCAGGAAGCACCTAACATTCGAACTTGCTGAAGAAAAATGTTGAGAACCGTGAACTGGGATCAATTGGATCCTGCTGCACAAAACTTTCAAGTCGAAACATGACCCGGCAATTTGATCCCACCTTCATGATCGTGTGTTGCTGGAGTGGATGTCGGCCATGTCCCGTCCAAAAAAGACTCCGGTTTGGAGGTAACCCGGAGACGGAGCTGTCAACCACTAGACTCGGGGGGCGGTGTCTGAAACCACAACCCCCAATTTACCCACGGTGGTTTTTAATGAACCGAGACCGGAGCTCTTCATCCCCCCCTTGAACAATTTCGATTCAGCCGGAGGCCAGTTCGGTGGCCAGAAGTTCATCGACAATGTCCGGACGCGAGAGAGCTGACTGCCAAGCTGATTGACAGCGCTGCAAATCCAGCGCTTCGGAAGGGGGCTCTGGGGGCGGCAGAAACGGACAGGGAGGCATCGGAAAATCGACCGCTAGAGTCGCTAGAGGAACCCCGGACTGCAACAGACGGGCATATTCAGCATCTGGGTCGCCCGTGATGAGGGCTAAGCAGGGAAGCAGACGCAACCGGAAAGGCTGGCCTTCGTCAATGGAAAGAAGTGATTCCTTGTTAAAGAACGGGCTTTACAAAGCGTTCCTACACTCGCTGACACTCGGACACTTTTCCTGTCTCGGGCTTGTGTCCTTGCAGTCTTGAGCCTAGCATGCGGAAGTCGTGCTCCAGCTTTCCTGGACATTTACAGTAGTGTTCCTACAGCTGTACTGGCAAAGGGGAAACGTTTAACACCCCTCCTTCGAAGTTAGTGCCGGTAAGTTCCTTACCAAACTGGCTTCGACACTTATTTCCAACTAAACAAGTAAAG
>CAJNDV010032815.1:2092-12248 GCA_905221635.1 Symbiodinium sp. CCMP2456
ATGGCGGACAAATCGGAGAATCCGATGCGACAGATCCGCGTGGAGAAGCTGGTGCTCAACATCAGCGTAGGCGAGAGTGGTGACCGCTTGACGCGAGCAGCAAAGGTGCTTGAGCAGCTTACGGAGCAGCAGCCCGTGTTCTCCAAGGCTCGCATGACGATCCGTCAGTGGAGCGTCCGCCGCAACGAGAAGATCGCATGCCACGTCACAGTCCGCGGCGAGAAGGCGGAGGAGATCCTTGAGAAGGGGCTGAAGGTGAAGGAATACGAGCTCCGGAAGAAAAACTTCGCACGCAACGGCAGCTTTGGCTTCGGCATCACCGAGCACATTGACTTGGGAATCAAGTACGACCCTGGCACCGGCATCTATGGCATGGACTTCTACGTGCACCTGTCTCGGCCAGGCGGCCGCGTGCAGTACCGAAAGCTCCGCCGCGGCAGGGTCGGATCTTCCCACAGGCTCAGGAAGGAGGACGGCATGAAGTGGCCCCTCGGCTCCGGTAGCGAAGGACAACACCCCGATAAAGCATTTCCAAACCTCAGCAGGCTTCAGGTTCACGGTTTGGCTGTGTCACCTTGCGCCGTCTCGTTTCTGACTGTTGCCCCGCTGGCACGGTCCCTTTCCTTCGCCCGAGGTTCCAGACCAAGTACGACGGCATCCTGCTAAACTGATTGTGAGGACTCAGGTTCGCCACCGATACTTACAGCCGGACAAAGAAGCTGCTGCACTGTCCAGTCACAGATTCAGCAAGTGCAAGCTTGAGAATGCTGGCACACTCGATCTCTCTTCGAAGCCAGCAAGGCCCAAACGGACCAGCAAGCACCCGGAAAGCAGTAAGCTAGCTAAGTAGCACTTCCTCCTGCAATGGCGGATCGCAAGGCTGTGGCTCGGCATTGTTGGCGGGTCTCGAGCTTGTCGTTTGCCTCTGCACATTTCTTGTCTTCTTTGGATTTTCTTTTCAGCACCATACCACCAGACCTTTATGATCCCTGCCCTTCCTGCTCACCAGCGGGAGTCACCGTGAAGGAAAGTTTGTTGCTTTTGACTGCAGGTCATCAAGAACGCAGACATGGCTGAGGACATGCAGCAGGATGCCATCGACTGCGCAACACAGGCACTGGAGAAGTACAACATCGAGAAGGACAGTGTGTGCTTGGCTATTCACTGCAATGGGTCAGCCTCATCTTGACAACTGCTTCGTGCACCCGGACGAGAGTCCTTGTCTGGCCTGCCTATACAATTTACGTGCAGGACATTGCAGCCTTCATCAAAAAGGAGTTTGACAAGAAGTGCTCCTAGCTTCATAGGCAAGTCGCCGCGGCTAACAACATCACGTGTCTTTGTTCACAGCTGCACGAAGTTGTGATGGTATGGAACATAACAAAAAACGTTGGCGTGGACAAGTGCTTTCGCAGCTTGACTGTGGGTGTAAACAGGTACAATCCCACTTGGCATTGCGTGGTGGGGCGCAATTTCGGATCCTATGTGACACATGAGACGCAGCTTTGTGGCCGTAGTGAACGATGTGTTTGTCTCATGCCCGGACATGCCCTGTCTCCACAGACTTGCAACGGCTGCCCCGCCACCGAGGAAGCACTTCATTTACTTCTACCTAGGCGAGCATGGCAGCTGTATGTTAAGTGGATGGCAGAAGTGCGTGTTGCGGCAATAGCTTGGCTCAAAAACTGTGGAACAGGCCAAGTGGCGATCTTGTGCTTCAAGTCCGGGTGATCGTGTGTGCACCTAAGGATTCGGTGGACTGTGCTGACACAGAACTTTGGCAGCTGCATGTTGCCAGGCACACGGCTGGAAGAAGTCTGAGAGGGGCCGTTTGGAGGAACTCGGGACTTTCTGCGAATGTCTGTAGAACTTCAACTGGCATGCATGTTTTCGAAAGCTTTTCGATTTCGAACGGCAGTAAACTTCTGCTGTTCGAGAATTGATGTGCTGTGTTGGAATCAGGATGACCTTCCTTGACTCTCAACCCGCGCAAAAAAATCCATGCGCCTGATGAAGATGCAGGTGTTGAAGTTTCAGTCACGGCGGCGGTGCATGCTTTGCCGTAGCCTAGATGGGTGATGGCTCAGAACATGGCGGAAAGCTGCCGGAATGGCGGATGGCGGCAGCAGGAATAGATTCTAGATTGTTTGACAAGGTAGAGGAATCATGAGTAGACATCTAGCCAAGACACGCTGGCTGACTCGCGAGCTTCCATAGTCTGTGCCCACTGTGCCACCGGACGCGGCAAGATTCAACAACGTCATAAGGACACAAGGCCGGTTGTCAAGCGGGGAGCCCATGGAGGGCCTGGACAGCCCACTCCTTGAGCAGCAGCATGGGGCGTCCCAGTTGGCCCTGATCCTGAACTTGAGCCTGGTCTTGTCACACCTCAGCAAAGCTACTGGAGCTAGGCTGTTGCTTTAGCAAATAGGGCGGAAAGCAGGCCAGAAAGCCGAACGGTGACTACATCAAAACAGAAGCAGCGACGGCAGCACCGCCAAGACGATCAGCAATAGCAACGAGGATGAAGACAGAAACAACGACACCAGCATCATGCTTGCAAGAACAAAGCAACAGTAACGCACAGTAACAGTGGCAGGAAGTCACAATTTTAGAGGGGTAAGGGGAAAGGGGGTACGGTATGGGACTATTCAATATTGCCTCAAAGGGGCCAGATTCGACACTTATCAGGTCCTTCTTAGGATTATCCCTGCCCCTGACCTCCCTAAGGCCAAAGCTTCTCAATAAGAGTAACACGGACACCACACTCCACAGGATGGCACCAAAAAGTCCAGACCCGACTGCCATCAGTAGAGGGCTCTCTGCTCCCTCATCTCTCGGCTTGTCCCTAGGCCCCCCAAGACACCACTCCACCATCTTCCACTCTTGAGGGGACTTGCAGGGGACAAGTAGTGGCGTGGACACCTGCCCTGTAGTGCCTTTGGGAGCTGAAATGCAGGAGACAAAAACTCTACTCTTGACTCCTTGGCCAGTAAGACTCAGTAAGAACCGAAGGATCAATGCTACTCTGGGCTGTGGCATCCTCAGTCTCCCCTGGGCGACTGCGGGCGCATCTCTCGTGCCTGCAGCCATGCTTCTTGGTGCAAACTTGGTTCTTGTGGAAGTGGTTCGTCAGCTTCCATCCAGGCTGCAAAGACAATGAGTGAATTGTGTGCCTGATGTGCCTGTTTTCTTACTGCGCTCCATAATGGTTTTTGATCAGTGCATTGGGCATGGCCGCCATCATCATGGCTTCCGCGATTTGGAACTGATTTCTATTCGAACATTGGTTTCTCAGTACATAGGTTTTATGCTCATACCCAGACAGTCCCAGACAGAACAGCTCCCAGTATGATTGCTGTTATCGTCCTGACTGTACCACGGTCGTATCAGTGACACTGACGCTCAAGCCAAGGCATGCATAACAATCTGTAACAGGCCGTAGAGTCTGCGAAGTCCAGAACCGTTTGACACACTTGTTGCACTTCGGATGTGTGTCGTCATAAGACAATTGGGAACGGGACAAACTAGAGTAGATGAAACGGAAGTTTGACTATGATGCAATCTCAGTCCTGGTACGTCTCAGTAGTCTTCAATGGGGACATGATATTGGCGGGCTGAAACTTACCGTTCCTGGAACCATCTGCAGTTGCATCGCCGGCGCCAGCACCAACATCACCACCATCATCACCCCTCCCTCAAAGAATAAAATGCACGCACACAAGCACACAACTGGACATGTGACCAAAGCGGGTCAAAGACCTGTGCAAACTCGCACAAATCTCAGCCGACCACCCTCTAATTAGCTCTTACACTGGCGATACCTTTCTGTGTGGTCAGCCTCCACCTACCAGGCTCACCCTGGTGGTGTTGGCAGCGAACGTCGGGACAAACCTTATTTTGGTGTATGCGGCGGAGCTCGGGATGTTCAAAGTGGGATTAAATAAATTCAATCTTCCTGCGCGGGCCTACTTCGGCATTTGTGGCCCCTTAACAGAACACCAAGGAGAAAGAGCAGGTCTTCGATCTCGGCGGCCTGCTTGGGCGCCTCCCTCATGCTGGCCGAGCTGCCCGCGCTCTGTGCGAAGCGATGATTTGGATCACGGTCTTCATGTGCTTGGTGGGCGGGTTGACATGAAAGAACATTCAAGTGCCACAGCCAGCACCTCCTTGCCACAATCCGTTGAAAGCTGAATGCTGGCCACAGGCTGCGAGTGAGAGAGCAGCATCAACCACAATCTTGAAGTCAATCGGACACTTTGCAGGTAATATCCAGATAGATGCAACCATCCCCTGGTCGCAAGTTGAAGACTGTTGCAGCTCCCGCAGGTCGGGTACCTGGTGGTCATCGCCGACAGTCTCCAACGCCTCCTGCCCTTAGAGCGTTACTTCGCAGTCTTCGCAGGTGCTGCGGTCGTTCTGCCTCTCTGCTTCATGGATCAACAGCACCTTGCCTTCTCATCCACTCTGAGCATCGCTGCGAACCTTTACGTGTGCTGCGTGTTGGTTGCAGCCTTTTCCCTGGGCTGGAGGGGAGACCCCGGGAAGTTCGAGGATGTGGAGGATTGCTGCTTGCTGGGATTTGGGCGAGGAGACTTGGCTATGGTCAGCGTTCTCATGCAAGCTGCCGTAGTACAGATGTGTATATTGCCAATGTACGAGCAAATGGATCACAGAAGCCCACGCCGGTTCGCGGCATGCCTGGGCATTAGCTTTGGCTTTGTGGCTTTGCTTTTCATTGGCTTCTCTGGCATTGCCTACATCGCTATCGGTCCCAAAGTCTCTTCAAACGTCCTCCTCGACTTGCCACATGGGCCGTTCGGAAGCTTTGCTCGGGTGGTCATGGCTTTTGCCGTGATCGGGGTGTATCCGATTCTGACTTCGTCTATGGTGGCACCCATTCGGCACCAACAGTCTGGCCCATGGCAGCCCCGGCCTCAAATTCGACCCGAAGAGAGCCCCTCAAGTCTCTGAAGAACTCGTTGCAGAGCGTTCCAGGTCCGCCACTGTGGGCATCGTCGCCTGCAGCGCTGTCCCGGCCTCAGAGGGCAGGGGCGCTCTACAGAGAGAGGGGGCTTCGCGCTGCAGGTGGTGGCCTGTGTCACGACAGACCTGGGTGAGGCAATTTCGATTGCCTTGGCTGTCAGGGCCGGTGTGAAGTCACAGCATCCTGGCCGTGTGTCGCGAACGGTTTTGCTATGCGCATGCAACTCTGCAACCGAGTTCTACTGCTTCGGACACGGCGCCTTTATGAAGGCACATGCGCCGTTCCTTTCGAGAAGGTGTTCCATCTGTGCAGGTGAATGTGATCAGCGGGGCCTGCCAAGCCGCTGTGCGCGAGCCTCAAGAAAGCTTGGAAGTCTTCTCACCAGACTTGCACTGTCCAATAGACGAATGCGTGGTAGGTAGAACAACATGCAGGATGTGGGGTCTTTGTGGGTCCAAGTCTGAGCACAGACAATAATAACAAATTAGTTTTGCACCATGGAAAACATAGTCAGCAGTTTGCAGAATCTACAGCACGGAATTTATGGCCGGTGTGCCGAAAGGACCAAAATATTGCGTTTGCAAATGCAGCAGATTGCACATTGCCACCGGCTCAGCATGCGTGAGCCTGCAAGAAATACACTGTTTACATGCTTTCCAATGCTGCAGATGCTGGACACATACATTCATATATTACATATCTGCAGACGTGGGAGCCCTGCTCACTTCGAAGATACGCATGCTTGCATCAAAGCACTCGTACCAGATCTGTACTCTCTTGCCAGCTCGTGGCCAGTATACATGGTGTTTAAGCACAGCGGTGCTCCCCCCAATTTTGTTGTTGGAGCCGAGTTACACCTCTATAGAGGCATCATTTATCGAAAAGAGCACGACGCCAGCATCCCACAGCGTACCTTGGTCTTTGCGCAGAGCCAGCAAAGTCCGGGAATGCCCGTCCGTGGAACACTATAGCGATTCCCATCATGTCCGGCTGCGGAACGCCCGAAAGAACACAAACGAGCTGCGCCGTAAAACTAGCATTCTAGCATTCGGGAGAAGAACAGAGCTCAGTGGGGTCGATACAAAGACTCTAACAAATCTCTGTGCCCAAAGAAGCCTAAACTTGATTAAGGTTTGTGGCCTTGGCGCCTGCCTTGGTGGGCCTATGCTTGCTGGAGCAGTCTAGCCAGCGGCTTATCTTCTCAGGGATCAGTTTTTTGACGAAATTTCTTGGTGCTTCTGTCGTTGTTGTCAGGCAGGCTCTGGAGATTCTCTATGGCATTGCTGATCTGCGTGGGGTTGATGGCCGGATCCTTTCACCAGCTCGGTGTGCAGCAGTAGGCACATGGGGAGCGTTGAGATGGGCCGGGCTCCAAGGTGTGCGTTGCCGGTCTCGTGTTCACCGATAACTATGTACCTGAGATGGAGGCGACAAGCGACAAGCATTGAAGACCGAAGTCTGCATGATACTCTGTCTGTCAGCTTATGGTATGCACCCTTCGAGCTATCATCTGGCCAGGCCAGCTGCCTGTGGACGGCAAGCTTGGTGAAATAAATCTCGCAAGAATGCCTGCGCTGCTCTTCTTGATAGTACACATGGAGAAGAGAATGGTCTGCATGCCTGCAGTAGCCATTTGGGCTCAAAGCTCAGCTGGGTGGGCTGACTCGCCAATACTCTCCCAGTCTGGAGATAGAGAGAGTGCAATGATGCTCGCATTGTTTGCCATGCTTCCAGGGTGCTTGGCATCGCCCGGTGAGTACTGGGCCTTAGCTTCTCCGGCCGTGCGGAAGGCACGAGCTCTGCAAGGGCTTGAAGCTGGCAAGGCCTTGGGAGGGCGCAGGCTTAGCACCGAGAACAACTCTGAGACTGGGAGCCTGGAACCTGTGTGGTGTGGACAGGAGAAGTACAATGGTGCCGCGGGGCAGATGTGGTACGCCAATCCCTTCATCACGGCCTGCAGCCGAGCCTCCATGGACCTCGTTTATGTCGATGGAGGCCGAGCGCGGGTGGCCAAGAAAGGCGGTTTCATCAAGATGACCTGCGACAATTGGGAGTGCCCCATCCCACCGGTCGTGGATTGCTACTTGGATCGCAATGCCTGCAAAGAGGATGAGTGGTGCATGCTCATCACGCATGAGAAGTGGGGTGCTTGGGCCATGGGCAAGAAGGGGCACACTCCCAACTTCGAGCTGTGCGGCGAAAAGTACTATGCGGAAATCGAAGCGATTGCATCCCAGGGCAGTGTCCGCAACGTCACCGTGGAAGCCTTGAAGTTGACCCGGGACAGGATTTGTGGCAGCTCGACGGTCGGGGTGGCCAACGGCATCCAGCTTGAGGAGGGCTACTCTGAGACGCACCTGTGGAAGAGCTCTCACGGTCGCTGTGTCAAGTATCGCCAGGAAGGTCAGAGCTGTATCCCCACCCTGGCTACGCATGGACGCTTTGCCAACGCCTTCGTGCGGCGAGCCCAGACCGGGGCATCGTACCCCAACGGGGGCACCATGGAACGGCCGCTTGCCTGTGCACCTGGTCTGGTTTGCACGGGACCGGACTTTGATGTGTTGCCCTCCACCTGCGTCAAAGAGCGGCCCCGAGACGTGTGCTATGCTGGACCCTGGTGGGACAGCTCCCGCTGCCCACGCACCTCCATGCAAAGGTCGGGCATGAGCACAGAGTGGGCGCTAGAGTCTCTACAGACCGCCTTCCTGGTTTTCCCAGGTGACGTTGCCTCCGCGATGCACTGCAGGTACTGGACGGGTCCTATGGCCACCTTCACTGCCGAAGTCAGGAAGGTGACGCACAACATCTTCAAGGCTCTGTGGCCTTCGCATCTGGTTGGCGAGTGCCCGACGCTGGAGGAACTTTATGCCAGCATGTGGCGCCAGACCGGTGTCGACTTGACAGCCTTGAGTCCGGAGGAGTGCGAGGCTGGCGAGGGCACGGATGGCCGCATTGCAGAGGCACTGGCTCTCGTGGGGTCCTGGACTCATCGCCCGAACCTACTGTGGAGCCTCATCCACTTTTCGATGCACAATCAGCCCTCCCCGATGTCCAGGAATGCTGTGGCAGCATCGACAGCCTTGGCAAGCCACCTGTCGGAAAATTTTTGGTGCAACGACTGCCGTGGCTTCTTTACGGTTGGCGTCCTATCGGTCGTCGGCCTGCCACCCCAGAATCCGGATGGAGCGGAGCATGCGAGGTACTGGAACCTTGGCCACAACATCGCTTCCGAGCACGTCGCGACCACCCGAGGCGGCCACCCCTGGATCAACACACTGGAGGAGGCGCAGGACGCCGACGTCGGGAACCCCTTCTTCGTCCCGTACGAGACTTCTGTGAAGATGTGGCATGTGGAGGCTTGAAGCGAAGTTGCCTGTGACCAGCTAGCTGGACCAAGCCAACAAATTCAATTCTTGCATAATTTTGTCTCCGGGCTTTAATCTGGAGCCCGAAGAGTATCCTGCACAGACAGTCCGGCGACTTGTTTGACGTTCTCTGACCATTGTCTTGAGTTCGCTCTCGTTGGAAATACATGGAAGTGTGCAGCCTCGGCAGGCACCGCCCCATGCACAAATACGTTGCCTGCGGTCCTGCACACCTGTAAAGTCGGGCTTCCATGTTGAGACAGCTCGTGACTTATCGCAGAGACTCGGATGAAAAGCAGCTCAGACCCAGTCGCCTTATGCATGCGTGCGCGCGAGTGTGAGTGGAAACAGCTCCGCGAAGCTCTTGGATTTCGGTTCCACGTGCAGATAGGAAGCTGTCCATGGTGTTCGAGGAAGCAAGAACAAGCCAGACAACAGAATGACACTGCTTTGCCAGGGCTCCGCTTCTGACCTTGCAAAGAAGACCTGGCCCCGAGCAGAGAATGCGGAGACGATGGCAGCGGAAGCAATGCCACCATGCAGCAAGCCACGAACCGTTGCAGGCAAGCGAGAAGTTCTCGAATGTTCACATGCTTTAGCTTTGAAGAGGCTGATCTGAGTTGCTTCTTTTTATACAGACATCTACAGGCAGAGATGGATATTGAGACAGAGATAGATAGGTTAGAAAGAAAGGCAGATAGATTGACAGACAGACGGATGAACGGATGTGTGGATAGATGGTTTAACCAGATAGATAGATAGATAGATAGATGCGTAGACACGTAGATATGTAGATCAATTGATAGGCAGATGGATAGATAGATAGGTCGAAAGTAGATGTTATAGCTCAGCTCGTTTTGGTGCTTTAGGTCCGCTGGGTTTCATGGTTTGGATTTCCTGCGGATTGTTCGGCTTGCGGTTGTCTTGTTCTTTGGGGTTCTGTCTGTATTTCGTTTGAACGGGTTTCTGTTTTGTGGTGTTTGTGGTGGTGCAGGGCTTGAGGCTTTTCTCTGAGATGCTTGCAGTCCTTACCAAATTATCAACTTCAAGTCGCAGAAACGAAAGGGTAGAGTGTCGACTTCGAACCCATTCTAAACTTGTCTGTGATCTGTGATCTACAGTTACGCGCTGCGGTATGCTGTTACATGCTAAGACTGCTTGAACATTAAATTGCGAGGCCCAGCCATGGTGGATGGTGGGTGGTTGGGATTTGGGCAGCAGCAGCAGTACTGGCAAATGGCCTCGATGACGCTGAGGCTTTGCAATGTGTATCGTCACAGTATGTCACAGTTGGAACCTCTACATACTTCTCGATTGACAGGTAGAGGCTTGTGTGCTGAACCTGCCGCACTGTCCGGGGCCTAAGCTATCGCTTAAAGCGTTGTTGAGCTGAAGCGGACACCAAAGACTCATCCATGGATCGGGCTGCTTGCAGTGCAGATGTGCAAGGTATTCGTGTGTTAACTGATGCTGACGAGGCTGCACTAACGTGGTATGGAGCGTTCCCTATGCTTACTATGCTATCTTGAGCAGGCTAGCCAGGAAAAGCTGACAGCGCAGCTTTTACAACATTGGCTTCAACGAGTATCTGCCTATGCCTCGTGCTCAGAGCTCAGCAGTGTGCCCGAGGGCTGTGCTTCAGCTTGGAAATTTTAAGCTGCTCCGGCTGCTCAAGCTCAAGAAGACTTCGAAATGGACAGACCTCTGTCCTGCTGGTATATATATATATATACATATCATATCATATCATATCATATCATATCATATCATATCATATAATTATATATATGTATGTATATATATA
>CAJNDV010032815.1:22342-38546 GCA_905221635.1 Symbiodinium sp. CCMP2456
GAGCTTGTGCACGATCATCACCCCCAGCCTATGCTGGCTCATGCCACTGCGATATGCGAGAATCTGGAATGATTATATATGTGGCTTTCCCGATACATATTCGGACATGCAAGACCGCGGAACCGAGGTGCCTTGGCGCTCAAAGAGCATCCGGACAAGGCCTTTGAACACATTGCACATGCCGGTCATTTGGGACTGTCGTGCCATGCCGTGCAAGGGTTTTGTCAATCTTGCCGAAGGCCGGCATCGACAACAAAGAGCGCTTTCAGGAAATCCAGGAGGCGACGGAGCAGGGAGCGTTTGAGCGTTGGATCACCTGACACGTTTCAACATCTAGTTTGCTTTGTATGCGCCTTTGAGGCCTATGCTGCCGTCCTCAAGCGGAGCAAGTCGGATATTCAGCCAAAGGGCAGCGGAGGGGCTGAAGCCGGATCTTCATCCACGCCATTGCACAAGTTTACGAAGGATGCAGTCTTCTATGCAGAGCAGGCCAAGGACGCTGCTGAGGAGATCTCGCTACTGGCCTGTCGCTCCTTTGATCTCTGCGCCCTCGCGGCAGAGGCCCGTGGCCTTCAGAAGCGGGCCGCGCTCCGGGAGCTGATGGCCATAACTCGTCAGGGAGCTCTGCGACTCCGCGACTGCAGCACGAACATGCGGATTCTGCGCGTGAGCAGCTGTTACGTGGCGGAGTGTGCGGCGCAGGCCTTGGAAGAGTACGGCCAGTGGGCCGCCAGCATCATGTCGGGTGTCGGCTTGCAGGAGCGAGGGGAGGTAGTGAAGACCACAGGACTCTCCTGCGGGATGACTGCAGACCATCTCGACGACATGGCGGTCAATGACGAGAACATGGTGGGCATGTTGGAAAACCCAGAGTGCTCCATCGATCAAGCTTCAGCCATTCGGGTTCTAAGCGAAAGCACGGCCAGAACAGCAACAGTCATTCGCTGTGGAGCAGACAAAGCCATCTGCATAGCAAACAGCGTGCTCGAGCTGGGTTGCAGCTTGGCGATGCTGGACCAGGAATGTCGACGAGAAAAGGCTCAGAAGAGTGATGTGGTGGAGACTACGGTAGGAGAGCCGGCGCCGTCGGCGTCGGCATCCTTTCCCAAGGAGCCTGGGGAGGGGGCCGAAGGGGCTGGCCTTAGCCAGGTCTTCAGTCCCAAGGCCCACGCGGGTCCTGGCAGAGAGGCCAACACCGTGAACTCGGAAGATGAAGAGGAGGATCAGGATCAGGAGCAGGAGGAGGGAGACGAGGACAAAGACGGCAAACCGAAGCAGGCACCGCATGGCACCGCTCTTTTTCTTCTAGATCCGTGATTCTAGTGCGCAGGCGAAGCTGCTCGTGCGCAACCTCAGATGGCTGGAGAGCCTTGGCAGCCTTGGCGGTTTGAGGCTTGACGAGCGGGTCTGGCAAGAGTCCGAATTTGGCCTCGGGGAAGGAAGCGAGGACGAGAGCCGATGGGGAGCTGCTGCAAACGACTTCAGGTCACGGCATGTAGACACCAACCATCATCAACCCAAGGAGCCTGAACAAGGAAGTTCTCGAGTTGCAGTCCAAGCTGCATCTTGGCACGCAGACAGGGGCCTTATTGCGAGCCATGCGACCGTTCTCTCTGTCTTGAATCTTGGTCTTGCTTCGTGTCGGGTTTCAAGAGGTTTATGCTTGCTCTTTCGGAATGGAGGATCCTGCGCAGTTTGAAGCAGCAGAAAGCATCGGTCGCCCTGCTCGAAGCTGAACAGGAGATCATCAGCGCCCGCATTATCGGAACCAACATGTATAGGCTCACAGTAGACAGTGGCGTGAGCACAACTCAAAAGAACTCTAGGGCTGGTAGTTCAATAATGCGACACTTCTGCCAAAGAGCTGCCAGACTTGGCCCTCTTGCCGAGGCGAACCTCGATCCAGCACGACCGCACTTGGACGGCTATAGAGGTCTAGGATCACGCGGTTCCAGCAGTGGCACTGGGGTGCCACAATCCCTCCAGGGCACCTGCAAAGCCAGAATCTCCTTCAACTCCGAACTTTGCTGTTAATTGCAGTCCCACATCGCTATATGTAGTTGCGGAAGTCTTTGGATCGAGGCTCCGGCTAGAGAAGCTGAAGCCTAGCTCAGGTGGCATGCTCAAGGGCGTCGAGCCCGAGCACAAAGGCGGTGCCTAGGCCAAAGGCCATGCGATAATCAGCGATATATAGCATATATATATATATGTATAATGGTATATCATGTATACACATCGCAATGTTGCAGACTTCGCTTTCCCAAGCTATGGCAGAAAAAAGCACCCCTTACAGTACCACCTTCTCATACCATGTTCTTGTATATTAGTATTTAGAATACCGTGCTAAAGTATTCCCTTGTCATCCCCTTGGAATCCTTGAGTTCGAATTCCGCAAGCTAGCTTCCTGTCTCGAACCGGTCGCATGGTGGAACGTTGCATCGTTTTGGCCGTGTTGTCAACATTCCACACAGATTAAACTTAGATTAACTAAGGGCGGATCAAACTCCGAGGTGTCTTCGATCTTGTCGGCCAGATATTGCACGCTGCTCTGGCAGAGGCGAGTATCTGGTCCAAGGACTCGCTGATCCAAGCATGCTTAGCCTAAGAGAGAGCATTGGGGTCATTGCCCCGTCGAGCCCACCGCGAGGACAGCGACATCACGTCCAAGCAAGTCCTGGAGCGGTCACTCGTGCCTGGGGCAGCAGATCACAACGAAGTGAAGTAGTCTTTATGTCTCCCGGTGTGCTCTGACGCAGGCTTTCGCCCTCGCCTTGGAGCACACCAAGCAGGCCAGCAAACAGCATAATGAAGCAGAGCATCTCGTAACTTTGATCAGTGTTGGAGGGGCTGGCAAAGCATGGGACAGAGCACCAAAGGTGCCATGAGCTTTTCTCCTGTTGTCAAGGTTGCCGTGCCTGCCGAAGTCAAGACACAGGTGGGCTGCTTTTGCAAGCTGGAAGTCATCTTGTGTACGAAGCCAGCCTCAGTATCGGATCGAGTAGAAACGACGACATGAAACCGTGCCTACAGCTTCTCGAGGTGATGAAGCATGCGGCCCTTTTGGATGTTGACCTGCTTTGCAACTCTTCTGCATGTGTTCAGGTAGCTCGTTCAAAAAGCCTCTTCGCTGTGCAGCGAAGTTGGTTGAGGGATGTCTTCGGACACGGGCGGCTTGATCGTTCCGCAAAAGCGATCACTGGTCCGGAGCTTCTGTGCATTTTGCGCAGCCAAGGTCAGATCATCGAGGGTCCCTTTCAGAAGCGTTTGCTCTCAATTGGCGGCCGCCGGGGAGTCTCGAGCCTCCCACCTGGCCGGCCCAGGGCCCTGGGGCCAGGCGCCCTGGCTCCCTCTTTCTCCATATATGATGCTCGTAGTTGCTAGTCTTTGCTTGTTTTCATGAGCAGCCGTCTGCCTGACGTCGCACGCGGGCGTGGAGCAAGGGAGAGGGCTCTAGTCAGTGCCGAAGGGTGGCAGACCAGGGAGAGAAAAGAAGGGAGAGAGAGCTGCTGGGAAAGGCAGCCAGCAGTCCTGGACTTCATTGGTTCAATCCACATGCACCCGCATCATCGCAAGCCTTCGCATCTCGGCATAAGCTGTGAGTTCTTGAATTCGTTACCGTGGCGGGGGTAAACGTCGCTTCTTGAAAAGGTGAGCCTCTCAACGTGTGACGAGATGTACATCGAGTAGTTCAGCCCGTAAAAACAAGGTGGGCACCTGCATGAAGACCACTGTCCTGTAGTTCTGTGAACATGATGAGTGATCCCCAAAACGAACTTACTACCTGAAAGTGCCGGAGCATAGCCGACTACTGTAGTGTTATTCTGCATGATAGTCATCACAATAATTGTTGGAAGCGATGGTGGGTTAATGGCTCGCAGACAACGAAGTTGCACGGCCGTGCATTGAATTCATTGGTCTCTAGATAGCAAAAGCTTGATGTTGCTGAAACAGCAGCTCTTTTGATTTCACCACGACGAATAGGTAGCTTCTTGCCAAATTGTTTCTGAAAAGTTGCAAGTTGCCCGGCATAGCTACTGGACTGGATGCAGTCGGATGCGTGTATTAGGTCTACTCCAGTTTGCCCACGCCACGACTCCCGAAATATCTGCAGTCATTGGCTCAAGGCCCAGTGCAAGGGCACCGTACATGGCCTCAACGCAAATCTCCGCGTGAGGTGACGGGTGGATCACCCGCTAGATCAACCAGGTACTACTTGTACGCAGCGTGGATCCCAAGCCGACTGCACGGCAGTAGCCTGCAAGATGAAAAGGCTCATGCAAGAATCTCAGAACTCAGGCCATGCGTGCATCTCTTCTCATTGCTTCTCGGCAGCCGAAGCATAGCAAAGCTCCCGCCAGGCATGCTTTGACCAGTAAACGCATGCAACGCACCCACAGGAACATGCATGCCGCGACCGAGGCATGCCATCTTTACCTGACTGCGGCCGACCCTGTGAGGGCTTACTCCATGATGCAGTCAAGGCGCTGCAGAACCGACAAATGACCTACGAAGATCTGCAACACAGACCGGGCATGAAGGTTGAGAGGGGCGAAGCCAACTGTGCAGTTCCTTGACGAAGATGGCGCGCGCATCTTACAAAGATATGGAGCTTTGCTCACGACTCACACAATCTCAGAAAGTCTCTGCGAGGCCGGGCCCAGCAGGGGCCCGGAGCCGTCGTCGGGTTCTTTCGCGACTGCCGTTCTGGGTAGACCGCTCAGTCTGTAGAGATTCTGGCACAATACAGCAGACCTTGCGGAAGAATCCGTGCTTGCAAAGGTCAGAAATACAGTGATGATGATGAGTCCTGTTCAGCTGAAGGACTTCATGGCCATGATACTTCGTGATTGCCGTGCTCCTGGGTGGTTAGCGCATGGTTTCTGGATCATTCGCCGCGCCGAGCACGAAGGGAGAGAGGGATCCTCCCACGTAGAAAACAGCATGATGTGGTCCCGGTGCAGTGAAACCGAATCGCTCAGCTTTATGCTTCCACTGCAGCAGGAATTACGCCGGGCGTTTGCGCGCTAGCCTCTTTGGCGAGGTCGGCGCCTACGCTTCTGGCTAAGCAGGCAGAGGGGGGGACAATTTCTCGGTGGCTGTGGAGTCATGAACCGGAACTCCGGAACCATCGGAACCCCTATTTGCACCTCGCCTGGCGGAGTCCGAGTGTGAGAGCGGAATTGCACCTGCAGGTCGGTGCAACTGCACTTGCTGCCGTGCATGGGTAGCTTTGTGATAGTAACTGGTTGGTTCTGATTCAGTCGCTGCATTCCGGCTTCGGCGAATCGTGTCAGGCGGACTGCGACAAGCAGGAAAGCAGAGACAGGCCGGTGTGCTTTAAGCTATCACAAATCGATACCTTGAGGAAGATGTGTACAGCAGCGCAGCGCGGTTGCTGGCTGCCAGGCTCGAGCGAGCGCTTATTGCAGAAATCGAATCAGCCCTTGCTGGGAGCCACGCTGGCAACTAGGCGGCAGAATTTCAAGCGTGGCCTAGCCACGTCGCTCATGCTTGCTCTTGGGCATTCCCCGAACCTGCTTGGCCGAGACAATTCCTTGCAAATCTTTCAAATGTAGAGGTTGCAGTATGAGCCATGTAGCGCCTGAGAACACATCATGCAATTAAGAAATCTGAGCTGTGTTGCAGCATGCTGAATTTGGTCGTGCTGTTGTTTTGCAATGCAGACAGATGAACACGAACTCTCTGCGGCTTCCTGGTTTCAACATCAACATCCTTGCTTATCCCCGCCAGCGTCTGCTTTGGCTTTCTGCATTATTCAATCGAAAATGTAACAATACAGTAGCTACCAAGCAGCGATCTGTTAAGACCCCATCCTGGGATTTGACGTGGGCGGGGGAACAGCGCCTAGACTTCAGGCTTTACCATGAACAGTCCTGAGACCCAAGTGCCGAACACGTAGTGAACATCGCAGAGCCGTGCTAACATGCTTGATGCATCTTCATGCCCGAAAGAAGCTAAGGAATCAACGCCACACAGCTGCAAAGGCTTGAGAAGGCAGCCTGGCTGCAACAGTTGTATGCCTCGTACAAAAGTAGAAAAGGAAACCGGAAGTCAGTGCCAGAGTAACTCTCCTTCAGTTACCAGTCCGTATGTGTGACCTCTCCTCGATCTTGGCGGTGGCTGACAACATCTGACAACACTCTGGAGATTTCACCAATGCATATGTATGTATATATATATATATTATATCATATGTTATATATCATATATCATATATCATACACACACACATATATATATATAAACATATGTGTACAACGTATGCATGCATACATACATACATGCATACATACATACATACATACATACATCCATCCATCCATGCATGCATGCATGCATGCATGCATGCATGCATGCATGCATGCATACAGACACACACACACACACACACATGATGCAGGGCTGCTGTCCCCCGTCCCTGCCCCATGGTCGCCCCCCTCCCCGGTCCCCCCCTTTGTGGTAGGGCCTGTGGTGGTCTCCCCTGGTTTCTGTGTGCCTAGGGTTTTGCTCTTTTTCTGTCGGCTTGTTTGTCTCCCCTCCTTCCGTGTGGGGTGCCTGTTGTGTTCGCGGTTGGTAGGCAGGAGCACCGGCCCTTTCTCCAAGCTTAACACCTATACGTGGTGTTTGCTCCAGCATGCAGCCAAGCACTGCTGCGTTTGTGTTTGTCGTAATTAGATTCCCTACCCGCCCTGGCTGTGCAAACTCGGGCAGCAGGGCAGGTGTTCGTTCCCCTAGGCGGATGGAATTAGGCTTCGCTTTGGTGCGGTTATCCTGTGCAGACGCATGACGGCCACACGGATCATTGCGTTGACGCCGTCGCCTCGTCCCGTCCTGTGGTTGACTACAACGAAACCCAAAGCAATCATGCAGATCACGATTGCGTGGCAGCTAGTGTGGCCACCAAGTTGCCCATCACGCCGGAAACTTGCGAGAGCCGCGACAAGCAAGTAGTACATGGATGGACGGATGCGCACCTATACATGCACAAACCGTATGGTAGGCCTGGTTGAATATACACATGGCGTGTTGTTTGTGTGTGTGTGGGTGTGTATGTGACAGATGTTGAATGCGACTTAGCTTGAGATGTAGCTGATGTAGCAAGATGTGACATGAAGGGTTCAGTGCTTCGGAAGTGCAGGAGCTGAAGCCGATCTACGCCACGTTACAGCAAGCCGAGGGCTCCAGGGAGGGCCTTGGATATTCAGCGGCCAGGTATCTGCCGGGCTCTTGGTGGAACTTACTATCAAGGGCCCATGGTGATCGCCCCTCTTCTCAGTTCTCTGTCAGGCTTCATCAACATTTCTTACGCCAACATGCCAGTGCCCAAGAGAGAGCTGCTGCCCTTTTGTTGGGTGCAGAACTGCAGGTGGAAGTTCCTTGAAAGATCTGGGGGTTTCCGAAAATAGGGGACCCTAATATAGTAGCCAAAACAGTAGGATCCCTATTACAAGGACTCCAAAATAATTATAATAAGGTACCCTAAATTTTCGGAATCTCCCATCTCCTTCCGAGGGTTCCGGACCTGAGGCCTGGTATGTGCGTGGCCTGAACCCTGCGGGTGACGGCCGCAAGCCGCCGGATGACAAGGAGACATATAGAGACAAGAGGGGCTCTCTATGGCCCTATAGAGACTCTGAGGAGAGGCGCAGGGCTGTGCAGAGAAGAAGGGAAGTGTAAGTTAAGTTGAATCCGTTTCACAGCTTTCAGCGGCTCAGGCCTTGCCGCCATGTCGCAGGTGCTGCGACTGTTGCTGGTGACATTGAGTAGGCTAGCTGGGCCTGTTGACAGTCTTCTCTGGCCATGGAATGGGGGCTACGTTGCAAACTCATGTCTGGGCAGCGACAATGGACAGCGATGGAAGGAGATCCACCAAAGAATGATGTTCTTGCTGGAGGCGGCCCATGAGCCAGGAAGCAGGTTCCAGGCATATCACAAGCGCGTCTCGACGCTCGATGAAGCCAGACGTGAAAGCTTCATGGCCGCGTGGGAAGATGTCACCAACTTCACCGCAGAGATCAGTTTTGCGACAGAAGACCACCCTGTGGCACATGACTGCTGGTGCGGGGTCGGGGCTAGCATCGTGTTTCAAACTCTGCCCCAATGGCCGACCCAGGTGTTGAAAGCCTCTGCAGGAAAGAGCCGTACATTCTATCCACCTCTGGAGATTTGCATGGTTATGAGTCTTTGGGGCGAGACCTGCGGAGTCTGGCCGCTGAATCTGCTGCTATATCGCGTGGCCGAACACTTCGAGCCCTTCGTGAGGCAATGCAGTCTCCCGGTTGAGCTTGTGAACCGTGCGCCTGGCACGATCGCTTATGGTCTCCTCAAGAAGCTGTCAACATATGACGAACATAATGCTGTAGTCGATCTGTGCGTTGGGCAGGCCTTGCCTGCCGCGCTTCTGGCATCGAAGTCCGCAACCGTCGAGTACGTGGAACGCTTCACGTTCATGATCCTGTGGTGGTCGGCTTGTCGGCGGCCGACTCCCTTCAAAAACTCGGTCTATTCCTTCATGGCAGGCAGGTACGATGTGATGCGAACCCTGGCCTTCAGGGCCGAGACTCCATTTCAAGTTTGGGAGAAGGCCGAGAGTGGCCTGCTGAGTAACTACTCGACCGCCTTAAGGCGCGATCAACAAAACCAGCTTCTAGACCTCATGGATGTCGCACATTCTGTCTGTGAGATGTTGGGCATCGCCTATGTTCTCAATGGTGGGGGTCTGTTGGGATCGATGAGACACCTGTCAATCATCCCTTGGGACGACGATGCGGAGATGGCGATTGTGGAGGAGGATGATCGGGGCGTTGAGATTTTATTGCTGGCGCTGGCCATGCGGCTTGAGTCCCGATTGGAGCTTGCGAAACCAGACGTTGCATCCTTGGTTGAAGCTTCCGACTGGAGCGAAGAGGAGACCATTAACCATGCACAAACATCGATGCTGTTGGATCGCCTGGAAGCTGTCGACCGAACGGCGGATTTCTTGTCGCGACGTGGCGTGGCCCTGCACATACAGGCAAAGAAAGCGAGAACTTTCCGAATCTCACACGCTGCAGCCGGCGATCGCCTGTGGAGTTATCCTAATTTTGATTTTTATATTTGTTCCAGGGAAAATGCGACCCACTGGTCCGAGCCTTAGAATGCTGCACGGCTGTGCCTTCTGTAGATTGTAGACCGATCTTTTCAGCTAAGCGAGCTCTTTCCTCTCTTGTCGCGGTTTGAAATGCTCAACTGTCGGTGTGCCCCTATCCAGGCGCGGATATTCTCGCAGAAGTGGCCCACTGTATTCTGATTCTATGATTTTTCCACGTCGGAAGCGATATTGGAAAAGACCAGACTCCGCAGACGGCCTGGTGCTTTGGACCTTCAACAAACCATCAGAGTACCTGGAGCTGCTGTATGGGGCGAAGTGGTTTACTGAGTGTCTTCGTGAGGAAGGGCATGCAGATGAAGCTAACCGACGCCTAGCACCCTGGAACGGCGAGGATCCGTACCTCAGGATTCCATGTGCTGAGGTCGCTTCAGTTGTCCAGTATACGAATGTGTCGGAGGATCAGTGGACTTCCATTTACGGAGCAGTCACAACTGAATTGGGCAACAGATGGCATTGTCAAAACCTTGTCTCCAACCCTCTGGAGGCCATCCTCAATGCGGTGCTGGAGAAATTCACATGACCTCGTATGTTTCCATGATGGTGTCATGGTCATGCGCGGGTGTCTGAGTCGTGTTCATGGAATCACATACTCACACAAGTGGCTGCATTCAATCACCGGCTCACTCGATCGGTCACTTTCCATTTAACTCACCCGACCCTTGTTCATACATACCCCATAGACTCTCGAGCTAATTAGGCTGTGACAGCACCTGTTGTGACGAACCGCTGAGTGCTCAGCTCAGCCGAAGAGACAAGCTCCCTGCTAACTTAAGCAAGTTCGCTGCATGCGCTTGCATACGAGTCATTGGGGCAGTGGGTAGCAGGCCGTTGGCAGGCATGCATGCACGATCCTGCGCACGTGAGTGAATGAAGCTTCTTCACACGGGTTGTGCCACAGTGGGTGATCGAAACTTCTTGAGGGAGCGGAGTGAAAACACAGAGCAAGAAAAATACCTCCTTTCCTGGGCCTCGCGAGAAAATGTAAAACAGATTCGTCAGGCCGTTGGCGAGCTTGTTCTGGCCACAGCACGATGCAGCCGACGATCCGTGTCTTGCGAGGGCCTGGTAGTTCCCAGATCATGACAAAAGCTCTTTGGTTTCGGTCGCAATCAAACACCACAGCCCACTTCTAGGCAGCCTAGGGTGTGCGAGGTGTTACGCCATGCTAATGAAGGCACAAGCCTTGCAGGCGACCCCCATAGTGGACGATTAAGGCCCCTTCAATCAAATCCTAAGCTTTGCCCGGGTTTCAATATGTCAAGCCAGCCAAGACTCTCATCGCTTCTGGGGCGCGGCTGCAGTCTCTGGTTTGCTACGGCGATCATCCAAACAAGCGCTGGGCGTGGGAGGATCGATCCTTGCCGCAGGTGGGCGTCGCACCACGAAACTGCGACTTGTTTGGGGTGTCGGGGTTGATTGAAAATGGACAGGTGTCTGCGGGACCAGCTTGGGTTCCGTGGGAAGGCAGCCGGGAAAGTTTTCACCTGGTGATCGTCGGAGGTGGTCCGGCAGGATTGGGGCCTCTCTACTATGCTGCCAGCGTGGGTGAGCTGGAGGTCCTCCTTCGAAAAGGCGTCGTAATCCTCGAGAAGGAGGAACGTCTCAAAAGTTCCCAAAGTCTGAGCCTGCTTAGCCTTGCTTAGCCTGTTAGGAAGCGGCAATAGTCTCCCAAATGAGGACCACCTTGGCGCCGGTCCATCCTTCGAGTTGCCTATCAACAGCAACTCCTTCGGCTCTGCTTTTGTGGACATCCTGAACAGTGAGAATGTCGCCCGGCTCTTCCCAGCAACCCTTCGCAGTCCCTTGGTCCAGGAGCTCAACGTCTCGAAGGAGGTTGAGCTCAAGAAGGTCGGGGCTTTCCTTCGCTTGATGGCCCAGGAGTTGCAACAGATCTTCCGCGGCTTCCCGGCTAGCCAAGTCGTTCTGGGAGCAAGTGTGCTTGACCTGCATGTGAGCGACCTGACCCAAACAGTCGTGTACGAACAGGCAGGGCGCAAGGAACGGCTTCAAGGTGAGCATGTTATTTTGACGATGGGGGCAACAGAAGATCTGCAACATTGTCAACAGGCACCGCTTGGAAAGTCCCAGTTGACATTGTCACATTGTGGGTTCAAGCATCTCTTCAGTGGCTATGATGCCCTGCAATTTTTGGCCGGCCATGATGATCTGGTCATTGTGGGTAGCTCCCACACAGCTTGGGCCATACTGCACCTACTGCGGGCCCGCCAATCACCCACGAATGTGACCCTGGTACAAAGAACAGCGCCCAAATATTTCTTCTACTCTGCTGCGGAAGCCCAGTCGGCAAATGCCAGCTTCGACTCGTTCCGCGATGTTTGTCCGATCACTGGACGCGTCAATCGGTTCTCTGGTCTCAGAGGAGACATCCGAGACTATGCTATGACGCGTGGTTTGCGCCGGCAGCCAACAGATCCGGTTGTGAGCCTCGGCCGCAATGGGCAAACCAGCAATCATAGCATCGTGCTGCAGTATGTGCTCCAGTCCAACAATCCGCAACCACCGGCACTTTGAACATCTTTCAACCCGCCACGGACGCAGACCCCGATTCCCAGCAATGGCATCGCGAAGTTTGAAGGGTGCTCGGAAGTGACGGCAGCAAAACAACCTGAAGCTGGAAATCCACAGACGTTTTCAACAGCCGCAACAGCACATAGAAATTGATAGCCATGAGCTTGGGGATCATGTCCATGCGCATGTCATATTTCCACGGCGGCGTGGCACTCACGTCGGAGTTAACACCCTAACCCCAAAAGCCTTACCCGAACGCAGTGGAGCCAGTAAAGTGAGGCGATACTTCACGGACGGCCGTGACGAATTTAGCTCTTCGGAGCTTTGCGGGCTGCTTTCCAGGACCGGCTACACTGGGTTGGGAGCAAAGAGAGCAGACCTAGGACGTCAGATTCTGTGCTGCACTTACCTTGCCTTTACTGCATACCGAAGCTGAGGAGCCCCGTTGTTTGTGCCACGGGATATCGCCCACGCTTCCCACGCATCTTCCTTGGCGGAAAACAGGCCCGGCTCGGTTGTTTTGATGTTTTCCAGATCGCGTTTCAGTTGGTGCCCGAAGGCCCGAAGTTGTGGCCCCGGGGGCGTTCGTAAGAAGAGTTTCTTTCCGGCAAGGCCCGTGTTCTTAATCATCTAGCCGTGTGGAGAAAGGTTCCTACTAGCACTACAGGGGTTTGTAACAACGCACAGGTCCTTACAGCGTGCCCCGATTTGCTAAGGTGGAAGTGGCTTACGCCTCATCCCCAACGCGCAGAGGACAACTGGTTACGGAAGCTGGAATTCTGGAGCATACCTATGCCTATGGCCTCGGGAGTGGGATTGCTCTCAATGCGGATATTGGTGGGGAAGTGCGAGGTTGGGGTTCGATTCGGGCTGACGGCATCTGGCTTTATCAGTTCGACATAGGCAAGGCCATACATAGAGAGCTTGCAAAGGTTGGCGCATCTGCCTCGTGGGTTGAAATTTACAACAAGAAGGCGCGCCAGCTCAGCGCGGCTAACGCTCCACTACATCATTTCGGCGGCTACGAGATGTTCACTTGGGAGCAGTGGCTGGCACAAGCTCAGGTGCTGCTGGAGCCGCTGCGTCCTTCCTTGCGTCGCAGCGTGCTTGAAGTCGGCGTGGGTGCAGGAGCTTTCGCTGCTGCCATCAGGGCCTTCACAGACGAGAATCCTGACACGGTCGAGACTGGGCTTTTAAGCCTTAAAATACGGGAGTATATACTGTGGAAGTCTGAGAAACGTAAGAATCACGGAGGTCTGCATCGGGGCGTTTAGGGAGCTGCTGTTAGGTCTACGGAGTCGATCCCGCCGCTGACACAATCGCAGTTGCCCGCCAACGCGTGAACGGGACATTCGTCGTCGCAGGAGTTTCAGATCTGAAGATGCTTTTCAAGCCCCGGTCTTTCGCCTGCGTCGTCTCCTTTGGGGTGATCACCTACCTGGAGTCGGAAGAAGCTGTCGCATTCCTTTTTAGTGAGATGTTAAGGATCGCCCAGGATTTCGTTTATGTGGGGGAAGTGTCAGATTTATCCAAGAAGCCGCTGGCCGAGTATTTGCGGGCATCAAGCCATGTGAACTCGACGAAAAAGCAGCGCCATGTCTCCAGATCTTCACCTCCACACCTCTATGTTTCAAAAGATGTGTTTCACAGGGTTGCAGCAGAACACGGTGCGACTGCAGACATCAAGGATCACACGGACCCCCGGAGGCACGCAGCATTCTTGTCAATGTGTTGTGAATGGATTTGATAGCTTTTTCCTGCCGAACGAAAGAAGTGGAAGCTAGACTGAACGACTGAACTCAGATGTTTTCTGAAACATCGAGGATTTGGAGCTGAAATATCCAACAGCACCATATCGCTTCTCTGTCTACGTGGACATCAGGTCCCGCAACCGCTCGTGAGGGCAGGACCGGATGTGAGGTGTTGCTCAGGCGAGGCACACGACATGCCAGTTCCAATCGAAACGAGCCAGCGCGGGTTAGAGGTGGAGGAGCCAAAAAAGGAGTGTGCGATGGTTTGATGAGATGGCACGAAAGACCCGAACCCCTTCCTGTGTCGTACGTAACATCTGGCAAACGCTGACTTTCTCTTTGCTTCGCCCCACAGGCTGGAACCAGACAGGTTCGTTTCGTGATTTTCAGATTCAGGTTTTGGCTTTAAAGTTTAGATTCAAGAGCTTTGGGCATTGGGTTGCCCTGCGCGTGAGCCGAAACGGTGGAAGGAAGCTCTCCGTGGCCGTGTCGCCGGTCATCTCCTGGAGGTGCCAGCGCTGGATTTTAGGAGAGTTTAGGAAGGAGACGAACAGGAGACGGGAAGCCAAAGGCAACCTAAGTACGAGACCACAGCTCCATGTCACATTCTGCCCGTGTCGGGAGGTCATGGAGAACAAAGCGGGTGAGCAGGGACTCGATCTGCGCATGCTGGCCGTGTTCGTTGCGACTTTGGCACCTTGTCTATGCAGGAGGGGTGCTTTAGTACAGCCAGAAGAAGCAGATCCTCCGAGGAGCACTTGATCCATGGAGACCAGCGGGAACGCTTGAAGCAAGCATGGCTGGTGCACGAGCTCCAGCCAGAGGGCACGACCACCGGCGAAGGACTCGAGGGGGGGAGAGTGCAGTTCAGCTTGCTACAGCTTTGGTAGCGATGTTTGCTCATGGCAGTCTCTGCTCCCCTTCTTTGGAGGACTCCTCAGCGTTCTGCAGGCCGGAGAGAGAGCACGTGGGCTCTAGCGAAGGCTGCCTGCAAGAGCATTGCAATGTTGCAAGCTTGCTCAGGTCTTCATGGCGCATTATGTCTATGTCAGCCAGAAGGTGGACAGCGGATACGTCGCTCGGCAGATGTTGACCCGTTTCAGTTTCGTGCTTTGCAAAGGTCAATTTGCAACCACCGTAGGACCTTCGTCTGGCAAGGCCTCGAGACCTCGCAGGTTTCGGGGACCCGCCCGAGTTTGACCGTTGAACATGGTCGCGGGTTTGTTCTTTGGGAGGTTGGGAATCCAGATCTGTCAGTGATCTCGTAGACCCTTCAGCCCGATCAAATCTTGGGACATGTATGCTGCAGCCGTGGTTAGCTGGAGCAGAATTTTCGGACATCGCCGCTGGCCGAGGCACTGACCCTGCCCAAGGCCTTGGAGGAAGTCAACACCATCTCCCGCATTTACGGAGGAGACGTGCCTAAGTATCCGCCAACGCGCGGGCAACGCAGTTGTGCCGTTCCAGGATGGCCTCAGATCCGCTCCTTCATTCACGACCAGGTGGGAACGCGTCGTCTTTCAGAGTCTGTTAAAACTATTGTTTACATCTCGAAATCGTGAAGGTGGACAGGGCACTGCTCAAGAGCAAGAGCCTGACCTTCGAGGATGCTGCTGAAGCGGCCGATATGGTTCTGCTGTTGTTCCAGGAGGTGGAATGTCAGAAGCCTTGTGACATGTCGTTGCTGCAGTTCCACGAACATGGCTTCTTCGGCACTCGTTTTCTGCGTACAGGTGTCCGGTTCCATGTGCCACGACTCCTGGCTGCAAAAAGGCACTGATACTGCCGGTGGCATCTGATCTTGGTTTACATTCTTCGGCTCAGGATATGGAAAGAACTTTCCAGACTTTGCGAGGAGGTGACCACGGGCGTGTCCTACTCTCTGAGCTCAGGACTGCCGATGGAGGAGACTGCACATCCAAGTGCACCAGACTCTGCCCGTTAAGATTTTTCTGAGCCCGTTAAGATGACAGTACGACTCAGTTGTTTGTCACGTTTGGCATGCAACCTATGTCATGCAGTTAGATGCAGCTGCAGCTTCTGCACTCACGCACACTATTACTATGCAGAAGCAATGCAGAATCGCAGCAAGTGGTGGATGGGATACAAATGATTTCGTGATTGAATGCGATAGGCAAGCTGAAAGACAAAAGCAACTGCTGATCCTAGTAGTGATCATGGCAGCTGGAAAAGCAACGATGTGTAGCTAGTGCAGCAAGTGGCTGTTGAGATGTTTTGAGAAAGTTGTCTTTCTGTTGCAGCAGTTGAGCCGAGTGCGTTTATCATGGCTCCGACCAGCGTGTCGAGCAGGAGATCTCTTCCGCGAATCGCTGGATTACCTGCGCCAGCTCGGGGCGCTGGAAGAGACCGGGAGGGAGACTTTCGTCTTCATGCCGAACTACATGCTAGGCCCCTCCAACTGCGATGGCACCACCAGCTTCTACGATCTTTGCTGCCCCAACTCCTGCGAAGTGTACAAGGACAAGTTGGAGCAGGCACTTATGTCTGCAGCTGATCACGTCGAAGCGATAGCCCGTGTGGTTCAAGAACATTCTGGTAACAAGCTCCAAGAAGACCTGCTCGGGAAGCTGAAAGTGATGGCAAAGGAGCATGCATGTGGGGTTTCGTCCTAGCATAGCTGTCAAAACAGATGTTGCTGCATGATCGTGACTACTGGCACGACTGTCACTTCTCCGCAGGAGCAGGGCGAGCGGGTTCTCATCCACGGGCATGCTTTCGCAGAATGGTTGCA
>CAJNDV010032816.1:247-14290 GCA_905221635.1 Symbiodinium sp. CCMP2456
GAATCCTCAACAACCCTAAACCCTCCTTCCATGTAATGGAAGGGACCCCCCAACAAGAAGATCGCGAGCCGCTTAGGGTTTAGGGTTTAGGGTTTAGGGTTTAGGGTTTAGGGTTTAGGGTTTAGGGTTTAGGGTTCACTCTCCAGCCTCTATGTGAAGCACCAGTAAGGCCGTTTCCCAGGTCACTTTCGCGAAGTTGCCGGATCCGAAGCCTTCATCTTCGAGTTTCAGGCTTCCTAAAACCTAAACCTTACTTGGAGGGTCGGGAGACTTAGTAAGTAGGTAATAAGTGACTTATATGTACCCTAAAGGGGACCCTAATTGGGGTTATACTACTTATAAGTCTATAAAATAACCATTTACTAAGTCCCCCGACCCTCCAAGTATAGACCTTAAACCCTACGCCCTAAACCGTAAACCCTGAACCCTGAACCCTATAAACCTTAAGCCCTAAACCCTATAAACCTTAAATCCTAAATCCTAAACCCTAAACACCTTCAACATTAAACCCTGAAGTCCTGAACCCTAAACCCTAAACCCTATATAAACCTTAAACCATAAACCTTAGACCCTAGACGGGTTTGAGGCTTTTGGGCAGCAGGCTCGGGGTTTCGGGCTTAGGATTGCAGGGGTGGGGCCTGTATGGGGCTTATATACTTGTATAGAGGGTTTATAGGGCCTGGGGTCTATGGGGTCTATCTAGGCTGTAAGACTTACGGTTCAGGTTTTAGGGCTTGGGGTTTAGGGCTTTAAGGTTTCGGGCTTTAGGGCTGAGGGCTGTCTCCGCGATGCGCTGGGCTTTGAACTGCTTTCATCTAGCGGGCCCTTTTCCATCTGTGCATCAAAGTTCAGCACATTCTTGTGGAGCCCGTAAGTTGTACGTCTGTGCATAGAACTATAGTTAGGCTTGGCTCTATGCATAGGATGTAGACTTTTTGGAGTTTGGGTCCATCGTTGCAAGAACTAGCTAGGTCTAACAAGGATTTGCAAGTACCTGCCAGCATGTGTGTGCTTGTGCTTTATAACTGCTGAGTGTACACAACTGGGGTTGCGATCTCTACCCACAGCGGTTTCGTTCATGGAGAACTAGCTTGAAAAGAGTGCTTCCTGGCCCGCATCAGCTCAGCCACGCACGAAACCACAAATCGAATCCCTAAACCCGAAGCCTCTGGGGTACAATGGGATACTTCTAATATTGCATCAAAGCACGCTTCAACATTTCTCAAGTTATGCTGTACTGCTGTGTGT
Source organism: Symbiodinium sp. CCMP2456 (assembly GCA_905221635.1). Taxonomy (NCBI): domain Eukaryota; class Dinophyceae; order Suessiales; family Symbiodiniaceae; genus Symbiodinium; species Symbiodinium sp. CCMP2456. The sequence continues at coordinate 1,496 of CAJNDV010032816.1, forward strand.
GTTTTTGTAGTAGGCCCCCCGACCAAAAGTCTTCCGGTTTAACTAATCTGTCCCCTAAACCCTAAACCCTAAACCCTAAACCCTAAACCCTAAACCCTAGCCCCTGAACCCCTGAGGAGTCCCAGGGCTACGGGGAGGGCTTGGGTGCAGGGTCTGCGGTCCTCCGTGAATGCCCGGAGATCACCCGTAGTGCATTTAGGGTTTTGGGTTTAGGGTTTAGGGTTTAGGGTTTAGGGTTTAGGATTTAGGGTTTAGGGTTTAGGGCAGTAGTGGTACAGTAGGAGTACAGTAGTAGAACAGTAGTAGTACTAGTAGTAGAACCGTAGTAGTACTAGTACTAGTACAGCAGTAGAAGTACAGTAGTAGTACAGTAGTAGTACAGTAGTAGTACACTAGTATTAGTAGTATTAGTAGTAGTAGTAGTAGTAGTAGTAGTAGTAGAGTAAAATACACTACGAGGGTTTAGCGGTACCGAGAGCTGTTCAGCGGGGTTTGGGGATGACCAAAGGCTCGAAACCAAGCCCCGATCACTCCAAGATAGCTACCAGCACTAAAAACCCTTCATTTTGAAGACTCTCTTTAGGGTTGAGGGGGGTCTAGGGGTTTAGGGTGGGTTTAGGTCGTGGGTGCCTTCAAGATTGACCATTAGCAGAGAGGAAGCAACATAACCCAAAATCAGCCGGCCGAAAAAAACATTAATCAGGCCGCCCATTTTTTTTGGTACCGGCTTGAATAAGCCCCGCCCAAATTATATTACAGGCCCCCACCAGTTTAAGCATGCACGCACATTACATTCTATAGCAGATGAGCTGCTCATTATGTTCTAGCATGCTTGAAGCCCGAAGGTCGAGGTCCCCCCTTAGCACATACTTGTAGGACTTCGCAAGAAGAAAAAGAAAGTAGAGCACCCCCCCTGCAAGATTACCCCAAGCCCTCAAGCCTGTATACAGCTGTACACACCCGAACAAGTAATCAGTAATGCTGTAATATACTATAATATACTTACTAAAAAGTACTACAAGAAATACGAGAAACTATAAAATACAGTCATAATACCCAAAACTCTCAGTTCAGACTTCCAGCACCCCGGCACACTTGCAGACGGGTGGCAGTTCAAGTATGCGAAGGCATTGTCTAAGGAGCCTGCCCAGAGTGCCCACATTCCACTCAGTGACGTGCCTGTCCCCCTACCTGGTGATATGTCGGCCTTAAGAACCAAAATACGGCTTGAGGCCATATCAGCCTTAAAAATCGCAATACGGTTTTGGGCTATATCAGAGTTCACTGAAGTAGAGACAAGAACGTCAGACATGTTTACACATCTTCATCGTTAAGGGACACTCTGTCAGGGTCTAGGGTTGCACGTTAGAGGCTACCCTTCACGGTTTTCGGCATATAGTTTTAGTTTAGGGCTTAGGGATCTAGGGATTTATGGGTTGAGGGTCTAGGGTCCAGGGACTTATGGGTTTAGGGATTAGGGATTTATAGGTTTAGGGTCAATCTGGACCCCCCAAAATAGGTGAAATAATGGCCCAAAACCTATCAACGGCTATTAATTATTCTACATACTTTTGGAGGTTTTAGTATAGGGTTGAACCCTAAAGCCTAAACCAGGGATTTAGTGGGTTTAGGGTTTGGCGTTTGTTGAAGGCAGGCCAGGGCTGGTACTGCGGTCCGTGCATCTTTGCCATCGTCCTGCACCTTCATTAATTTAGGGGCTGAGTACCCTAGTACCAAAAAGGTTCACCTTTTGAATTATGGTAGGATTATAAGAGCCCCAAAGGTTAAAGGTTACCTACTCAGCCACTAAGTTAAACAATCAAAAGCAGAAGAGCTACTCTAGGGGCCTTGACAATTAGTGAAAAGGCTTTTGGGGCCCATGATACTATAATTATACTATCAAAAGCAGAAGAGATCTTTTTGAAATCCCCAGATTCAGGGTTTAGGGTTTAAGGTTTAGGGTTTAAGGGCCTCAAGAAATTGTTGGGGCCCAATATACTATAACTATTATACGGGACTCCTGAAATATTATTGGTAATTATTGAGGCCCCTATGTTATATTACGTCTGAAATCCCTACGCCCCTTTATAAGCCAGCTTTATACCCCCAAAAAGTCCTGGCCCAGTGGCTGCAGCAGACGAAATGCAAATGAAGCCCGACAGCACTTCAACCCACATTCAAGGCAGGCGTTTAGCTTGAGACCCTCTTAAGACCAAACCCACCCTAAAGCCTAAATACGTGAAGGCTCAAACTATAATAAAGCCACGAGCCTCAATTGAAGATCACAAGCATTCATGAATCTGTGAAGTAGTCCCCAAATCCCTTGTAAAAGCTTCTAGGACCAGGCACCTAGCTTGAAGATCAGGCAGAACGCAAGGGCTTGTTTGTCACATAGGTTGCGGCTCCTTGGAATCGTGTGATTTGTTTTACAGGGTTTCGGATCTAGATTGTAGGGTTTACGGTTTTAGGGTTTAGGGCCCTTTTCGTTTTTAGAGCCTCCCAAGAGATCCGATAATGCTTGTTGCAGTGCCTATTGATATGGGCCCTGTTGGTTTGGGACCTTGGACCGCCAGTGGCAGTGACAGTGGGTGGCCTGTTGCTGCGTCATGACTAATATAGGGGCCTTAATAATTAGTAAATTAGAATAGAGTTTTGGGGCCCATTATACTATAAATATAAGAAGGAGCCCCCAAAACCCTATTCTGATTATTAATGAGGCTCCTACAATAAAGTCTTTCTGCTAGACTCCTGAGCCTGGCAAAAAAAGAAGGTTAGCTGAGAAGCCTCGAGCCCAATTACAGCAGCATTCTGCATGGTGGTAAGAAGGACACTTACATGCCATCCAGCTCCTAAACTTAACCTTACACCCAGTTCGCGATGATGATCGGGTGTAGTGTGTGCAGAAACTCAGCAGGCGGTTGAAGCTTCAGATTATGTGGTGGTTCGATGTCGTAAACTTCGTACTTGACGTCTGTGCTGTTGGAACTGTCTGTCGCGCTGCTAAACCTCTAATCCCCTAAACCCGAAACCCGTAAACCCGAAACCCCTCAACCCTAAACCCCTAAACCCTAATACTAATACCCTAAACCCTAAACTCTAAACCCTAATCGCCTAAACCCTAATGAGGTTCCACGCCTAGAGATCGCGGGCTGCAGCTTTTCAAACTGTCGAGTTAACCTTGCTCCACTTGCTCTCATGCTGGACCCTATCCCTAAGGGTCCCGCTTTAGGGTTTAGGGTTTAGGGTACCGTAATCGAAAAACATTGCCCCAAAAGTACCTAAACCCTGAACCCTTATAGAGACTACTATTTAAAGCCCTGAACCTTTATAGAGACGACTTTAAAACCCTAAACCTTCATAGAGACGACTTTAAAACCCTTAACCCTAAACCTTTATAGAAACTACTGTAAGGCCACCGTATAGATCATTTGGCGGCGCATGAACCCTGAGGGTATCAAACCTGCCATGCTTAAAGTTCCTTGCAAACGCTCTTAAAAAAGTTACCGTTTTAATTAGGGTGTATTTGGTTTAGGGTTTAGGGTTTAGGGTTTAGGGCTTATAGGGTTTATTTAAAGGTAGGTTATTCGGGGTAAACGTGATGCATGCTGGCAATGATACTTCCTGCGCTGCAGCTCCTGGAAACGTAGGCTGTGCCATTGCAGGAACTGGTCATGCGCAAATGCAGGGCTCTGATCGTCCAGCTCATTAGGGCCGTGGATCCTGTACCCAAGACCTGAACAACTTAACACCTACAAATCCAAAACTACTTCCAACAAGATGTCAGAACGCAGCCAGGCTGCTCCTCCAATTTACGAGTAGATTGCTTTGGTTCTTACGAAGTACCTGCAAAAGCCCCCAAGATATTCCGCTCGCCTGGCTGCGCCGCCAGCGTGCTTTCTCAAATTCAAAACTTTAGATTGCCTTAACCTCTAAAATGAAACTCTGAATTATGGTTGCCTGTGCTCCTATATCCATGGGGAGTGCTGGTCAGCACTCGTCGGACATGATTCACGGGCCCTTAGGATCGACATAGTTGTAGTCTTCCTTCAAGGGCCCCTTTGAACCCTTCAGCCCCATTATGGGGCTATATACGCCCAAACACTGTCCTCACACAAAGGAACTCCCCATAAGCAAGGGCACCCCTAGCTGTTGCAAACCCTCCCCCTAAACCCTAAACCCTAAACCCCTAAACCCCAAAACCCCTAAACCCTAAACCCTAAACCCTAAACCCTAAACGTACGTGGTCCAATGCTGCCTGAGATTCGCGAGCTCGCCTTGCATTTCCTGGCAGGAGCAGGCTTGGTAGGTCCTACTATGGGGTTTGGGGTTTAGGGTTTAGGGTTTAGGGTTTAAGGTTTAGGGTTTAGGGGGGTATCAGCGCTGAAGGGATCTTATCGGGTTTTCATGTTATGTGACTAGTTTTGTCTCAAAGATTTCTGCAAGCACCTGCAATGATGAAATTACGCAGGACAAGCTCGAGCCATTGGCAGCTACAGGAATTCAAGCTAGCGACAACAGCAATACCAGTCGTAGTGGCAGTTGTAGGGGTTGTAGCAGCTATCGTAGCAGCCGTCGTCGTAGTACGAGGACATGCAGTACTGGAAGCGACAGCAGGAGGAGGAGGAGGAGGAGGAGGAGGAGCAGTAGTAGTAGTAGTAGTAGTAGTAGTAGTAGCAGCAGCAGCAGCAGCAGTAGTAGCAGCAGCAGCAGGAGCAGGCGGCGAAGAGGAGTAGCAGCAGTAGCAGTAGCAGTAGCAGCAGAGTCGCAATAGAGTAGCAGAAGGAGCACTAGCAGTAGCAGTTAAAGCCCTGAAAAGCCCTTACCCAAACGCCCCGTGCAACCGCTACACAAAAGCAGAGACTGCTAATTCATAGCAGGTGTCCCGAAAACCTACTTTATGTGCACATATATATATATATATATGTAGATAGATAGAGAGAGAGAGAGAGAGAGCCTTCAAGAAAGAGAGTTTTGGAAATCCCTCGATGTACCCGAAACGCTTCAAACCTTGAACTGTTGACCCAGGATGAACACCCTCCACGGCACACCCTGAACCCTGAACCGGTTAAGCCCAAAGCCCTAAGCCCACAAGAACGACAATCACCCTAACCTCCTTGAAGCCCTAAACCCTAAACCCCCCGAAGCCCTAAACCCTTGAAGCCCTAAACCCTAAACCCCCCGAAGCCTAAACCCTAAACCCTAAACCCCCCGAAGCCCTAAACCCTAAACCCTAAACCCCCCGAAGCCCTAAACCTAAACTTCCGAAGCCCTAAACCGGCCTTGGTCTGGACCACCTGCTGTGCCGAGGGCTCAAGCTCGGCACCCGACCTTTCGGAGCTGGGGTGCATTTCCCGGTTTAGGGCTTAAGGTCTAGGGGTTTAGGGTTTAGGGTTTAGGGGTTTAGGGTTTAGGGTTTAGGGTGTGGTTTTTTCGGGTGCATAGGGTTTATGGGGCTTAGTACAGTTAAGTTCGGTTTCAGGCGGGGGGGTTTACAGGGTTTAGGGCCAGTTTAGGGTTCAGATTTTGGGATGTGGGGATCAGGATTGAAAGTTTAGGGCTTAGTACCTATGACTTAGGGCTTAGTGTCTGGTTTCGGGTTTCCGATAGTCAGGGTTTAGGGTTTCGGCTTGTCTAGGCGTCTGGGCTTCGGGCTTACACTCGGGCTTAGGGCTAAAAGGGCGCATTCCTAGACCCTACCTGGCTCACTCTGTAATTGTAAGTACGTAGGGTTTAGGGTTTAGGCTGAGAAGAGAAGGCAACCCCGGTACTGATGTCCACCCTAAATCCTAAACCCCTGCTCATTTATTGATCAAGGAACTCCCGGATTCCTAAACCCTAAACCCTAAACCCTAAACCCTAAACCCTAAACCCTAAACCCTAACCACAAAACCGTGGCTAAGAAGGGGCCCGAAGTCCAATGTCTTGTGCCCAAAAAGTCCCTGTCGGTTTAGGGTCTAGGGTTGAGGCCACGGTTTAGGGTTTAGGCTTTAGGGTTTAGGGTTTAGGGTTTAGGGTTCTGAACCCTTACAGAAGCCCTTGTAAAATCATCCGCCATGGATCCCCTTAAACAAAGATAACGCTAAAACCCGTACTCGGACCCGAAAGGAACCCGCAAAGGAAAAGCTAAACCCCCTTCAAGGAACCTTTAAAAATGCCCAAATGCAAAAAATGAGGGCCCTCTGTGGAACCCGCATAGAAACTCTTTATAAAGGGAATCCAATATATCATAGAACCATAGTGGCCTTCAAAGACCCCACACAGCAAACAATGGGGCGAAGCCTAAGGAGCACCAAAGCTTCTTGCAGTTTCCGCTGCTCCTGGCAGGAAGGTTTTGTTGGATTCAGGGTTCAGGCTTTACGGGTTCGTTTGGGATCGATTTTAACGGTTTCTATAAGGGTTCTTTATAGGGTACCCTAAACCATAAACCCTAAACCCTAAACCCTAAACCCTAAACCCTAAACCCTAAACCCTAAACCCGGGGCTTGATGTTTAGGATTTACTGTTTAGGGCATTGATCTCAACCCAGAGGCCCCGTAGTAGTTCCTTTTTCGGGGTCATATTTATAATCCTATAAGGTAATCCCAAAAAGGAACTACCATGGGGCCTGTGGGAAAGTGTACAGTTTGGGGATGTTTTGGGGTTCGGGGTGTCGGGTTCAAGGCGTTGGGCGCGCAGTTGTGCGCGCGCTATAAGAACGCTCAACAACCAGGAGGTTAAGGGTTTAGGGGTTTAGGGTTTTTATTGGGGTTTAGGGGTTTAGGGGTTTAGGCTTCTGGAACCCGCTCCGAACCTACCCTCTTGAAGGACAGACAAGAGTATCGAGAACCATGGCAGGTTTCCTTAAAGTTAGGGCTCTTCATATACGGGCCATAACAGTTTGAATACGGTTTTGGCCTACCTTGTATATGTGGATATACACACTTACATCAGTTGCTACTGAGCCGTAAGAAATAGAACTACATATTATTCATTGCGAGCCCTACGTTGAGCAGAAGCTCTGGTGCTTGTGTCGTATATGAGAGACTACAGTACACTTTGAGGGTTTAGAGTTCATCGCTACGGTAGTATTCGACAACTTTGCTGAGGAGCTGTATACACTCACAGCAAGTGTTGCTTTGCGACAAGCCACAAATCCTTTCTTGGCAAGAGCAGGAGTCGCACGAAACCTCACTTGGGTGCTTGTCAGAATTATGGTCCCTGTTTGGGTCCTTACTATAATACGGCACCTAATATTTAGGGTACCCCAAGAAGGGACCCTAATTTTGACAACCACCCATTTGTTTATGCAAACACCGCACACATCCCCTTCGCAGAATGACGGTTATCTTTGTGCCTGTCTCTCCTCAATGACCCAACGCCCTCGAGCAAAACCTGCTTCCCGACCATAAGGGTTTAGGAGTTAGGGTTTAGGGTTTAGGCGGGCTACAATTTCGAGCAGGCCACCTGCACCACCTCTAGCCGGAACTACTTGCTGCTAGCCATGGTTTCGCGAACACTGTTGGAGCCATGATATACCCGCTCGAAAAAAAATACCACCTTCGTATTCTATATGACTAACGGGCCCAACTTGCCAACACCCAATTCTAATTCCTACAGCCCCTATAGTATGTCCGTGTCCCCGCAAATGCTCCTCTTGCCAGGCAGGCTCGCCCTCAGAACCAGCATGGAGCTTTTTGAAGGGTACTAGGATAGAGGACTTCTTAGGGCTTCTAACTAGGAATGTGACCTTCGGTTAAGGGGTTAGTAAGATCGGGTGTAGGGATTGGGTGGGTGGTCTAGGGTTTATGGTTTGGGGTTTAGGGCTTAGGTGTGGGATGGTTTGGGATTGTATGAGGGCATGAAAGAGCTGACAGCTTGGGAGTTCACTGTTGCAATCAGATTAGCATGGATATCCGAAACCTCAGACCCTATATCACTAAGACCACTAAACCCCAAAGCCTCAAGGAGATTTTGCGGCTTGGCAAGGTCAGGGTTTACGGTTCAGGGACGTGGGGTTTCGGTCGTTTTCCCATCTACCAAGTCAATAGGCGGCCCTGTGCCCTGAACCAAGTACGGATGGCTGCGACAATCCGTACACTGTGCAAACAACAATTCAATTAAGTCGATCACGGCTTTGATGTGTGTATCGACGAAGTCTCACCGATCGAAGCCGTAACTGTAGTCGCAGATGTCGCAGTCGTCGTATAACCATGCAGCAGCCACAATAGGAGCTGTCTTTGGGCTACTGTTTAGGGTTTAGGGTTCAGGGTTTAGGGTTTAGGGTTTAGGGTTTAAGGGTTTAGGGTTTAGGGTTTAGGGTTTAGGGTTTAAGGGTTTAGGGTTTAGGGTGTAGGGTTTTGTATAGGGTGCAAGGGAATTCCGGGGGCTTTTGAGCCTTCCAAGGCCAGAGCCCGAGGATCCCAACGACTCCCTGCAGCACTTGGAGAGCAGAGGCTGCAAAAGGATTAAGGTTTGGGGTTTAGGGTTTAGGGTTTAGGGTTGAGGGTTGAGGGTTTAGGGTTTAGGGTTTAGGGAGCAGCCGCCACACTGGAAACGAATCATCGAAGAGCCAAAACGCCTCTGCTTCCTGGCCACCGAGCTACCTATCTAGTCGGTTATATACTACGCTACGGCGCACTCCTGCGAATCCCTATATTAGTGACCCTAGTCTCGAAATCCATGTCAGGGGCCTCTCGAGAATTCTCTATAAGGTGTTTGGACGTGTGGGACAGGGACGTGACTGGAGTCTGGAGACACCTCGACAGCTTCCAGTTTAACTACAAAAACAATCAGTGCCCTGACCTGTAGATGTAACTAGGCCCTATATGTGACATGCCATGAGAAGTCTGATCTCGCCCGTGTTGTGAAGGCCCAGCCAGAAAGTCCTCACCCAAGCCGGTCGTCGGCCCTAATTTACGGTCTCGTGAGTCGAACTCAATCATAACGGGCTCCCTGTCTCAGAGCGCGGCGGTTTCGGTGGTCGCCTTGCGAACAAGCTGCACCCTACAAAACTTTGCATTTATACATTCTTATCCTTTGTGGCTGCTCGTGTCTCCATACATGCACATGAGCGCACATTTGTTCTTGTGACATCTATTTCTTGAGACATGTACCTGCACATGTGTAAAAAACTAGCCAAACCTTCTTACGTACCTCCTAAACTTAGGGGCTGAGTACCCTAGCCCACAAAAGGGTAACCTATTGAATTATAGTAGGATGATAAGAGACCCGAAAGGTTAAAGGTTACCTACTCAACCACTAAGTAAATTGAGACTAAGGAGGATACCTGCCCTAAACCCTAAACCCTAAACCCTAAACCCTAAACCCTAAACCCTAAACCCTAAACCTGAACTGTGGAAACTTTGGAGTTCCACCAGACAGCCCTAACTCGCTCGATAAAGCCTCCTAAAACCCAAGATAATGTAGGAACCTGATTAAGAAACCCTGGGCATTTATTAAGGTTCTTAGTATGAACCCCTAAAATATTGGGGGTTATAGGGCCAGGGTTTCTTAATCAGGTTCCTACATTACCGAATCCCACCACCTAAAGCAACGAATCTAATCCTCAGGCCCGATTTTCCCTAGAGCCCGACACGTGCTCGACTATCTAAATACTATTGGGTTTAGGGTTTAGGGTCTTTAGGGTCTAAAGGTTTAGGGTTTATACATTGAAAACCACTGTATCAAAATGACCTTGAACTGCCCTGACTGTCAGCTTCACCTGGTAGGGCAAAGCGGAGCTGTCGATGGCTTCCACCGGCATCAGCGCCTGCAAGAACACCGCACACACAGTACCATTCGCAAACCAAAGAAGGCATCCCTTACTATCGGCGGGGGTTAGGACACCCTTTTGGCAAAACCCTCAACCATTAGATTGGGGTGGAGGATCTCGGGGATGGTATATGGTGGCGCCAAGACAATGAAAGGAACCTCAAGCGTCTATATAGCCCCAACACAACCTGCATGAACAGCGCTTTGCAGTTCAAACGGTTCTGATCCGCACCCTAACCCAGTACGGACGAACGCGAAGATGTTCCTATACTATATAGGGCCGTAGGGGCTCTAGTAACCTATATAGTAGGTACCTGGGGGTTTAGGGTAAATTAAGGCACGACCTCACCAGTCCAAGCCTCTACCCGGTTTCCAACAAAAATGCTCCCTTAGTTTTACCTTAAGAACCCAAAACCTACTTTTTTGTAGGGTCCCTATAAATCCCCATATTCGGGTTTATAATAGGAACCTACACAAAAGTGGGTTTTGGGTTCTTAAGGTAGAGGTTGGATTTACGCGCCATAGTTCTCAATCAAGCTAGGCCCTATGACGAAAACCTAAGGAACCCTCTCAAACCCCATTACCAAAACTACCAACTCTAGAGCCGAACAGAGCACACACACACACACATGGGGGTTTCCGAAAATAGGGCCCTAATATAGCACCCTAAATAGTAGGATCCTTATTATAAGCATCCCTAAATAAGGTACCCCCTATTTTCGGAAACTCCCCCATGGCCCAACAGACAGTTGACCTTCAGCTGCAACACGTCATGCAAGAAAAACATTGGGTCCACATTCGTCTATCTTTCTACCTACCTACAATCTCCAGCACTCGCGGGACCTATCGGAAGCAAGTTCTTGATGGCGCTTGCTCGTGCTGCTTTGGCAGTATAAGCTGGCAGCAGGTGTTGTCCCAGCAGCTTTTTTGGGCAACGGATGTGCTTGGCTACAACCTCCAGGTTCGGTTGCGCTGGGAGCACGGCACCGAGCTCCCACCTTGAGCGCACCTCATCGGGATAGTGTTTCCCTGAGGGTTCATGTACCCAAATAGTAGGTACTTTGGCCCCCCAAAGTATATATAGGGATTACTTAAACGTCAAAGTATATACTATTTGGGTACATGGACCCTTACACCTAAACCCTAAACCCTAAACCCTAAACCGTCTATAGGGTTTGTTTCAAGGTTTGGATCCCACTCTGCACGGCCGAGGCTTGGGAGAGTTTTCGAGGCCCGGTGCTTACGCATAGGAGCCGGCAAAGAGCGCGCGTTAGGGGTTTAGGGTTTAGGGTTTAGGGTTTAGGGGTTTAGGGGTTAGGGTTTAGGGTTTAGGGTTTAGGGTTTAGGGTTTAGGGTTTAGGGTTTAGGGTTTAGGCTTTGACGAACATATTGTCTAAGTCTACATTCATCATCTCAGGCTACCTACTTACCCCTATCTACCTACTTACCTACCTGTTTGCACTACCCTAAACCTCACACCCTAAAACCTTATAGACACATCCTCGAGCTCCACCCGGAACAAACACACGAAGCCTTTCAGCCCTATGAAACGCTCTAAGGCCTGAAGGACCCCGCAAGCTAAACCGCCAATCCGAACATCACAGTATTGGGGCCTTTAAGCCCAATACCCTGGCCCAACAAAGTTTAAACTTTTCGTTTAGTAGGGGTTTAATATACCAAAAAAGTTTAAAGTTTACCTATTGGGCTCCTAAGTTGGGGCCTTGATAAGTAGAACAGGCTTGCTTTTGTTGGCGGCTCCTTAAAAGTTATATATTAGGGCCCCTTGATCATCTGAATGGGGTTGGTGTAATATGCTTTGCCTAGAAACAAGAGCCCTTTCGAATAGTATTGCTGATTCCTCAGACCCCTAACCCTAAACCCTAAACCCTAAACCCTAAACTCTAAACCCTAAACCCCCTATTCTGTGCGAAGCCCTCGTGGACACCTCTTGGGAACCCTTCTCGTCCCGTTGTAGTGGACCATACCACACCCTTCTTAACAACAGCAGCGGAGTCTCGACCCTCAGAACCTTACCTTAACCTGCCAAAACCTACTTGTTTGTAGGGTCTCTATAAGTTTCATATTAGGGTTTATACTAGGAACCTACAAAAAAGTAGGGTGTAGGGTTTAGGGTTTTCAGGGGTTACCTGAAGAACTTGGGGTTCAGGGTTCAGGGTTTAGGGTTTAGGGTTTAGTTTAGGGTTTCGAGGGTTCCTGCCAATTCCGAAGCGCAGGACGTCCCCTCTAGACCTTGGGCGCTCAACACCTGGATTAAAGACAGGTAAACGCTAAGCCCAGAGACTCCCCAAACCATGTTCTTGAGGGTTTAGGGTTTAGGGTTTAGGGTTTAGGGTTGAAACACTTAATCATAGAGGCATTCAGCCTGGTTTGGGGGGTACACTTCTTTATCAAGGGGTTTGCCATCAATTAAGACGCGGCACCCTAAGCCCCAAACCCTGAAACCTAAGCCCTGAAACCTAAACCCATAGCCAAGCCCCGAAACCATGAAACCTCAACCCTGAAACCTAAACGGAATCTCGTGGGAACACATGGCAGTGATGACTGGGTTCTTCGTTAAGGAACTTATCTTATATAAGTGTTACCATAATCAAGACGCGATATTGTTTACTGTAGATCCCATTTCTGGCAACATCTTGAACTCATTACAACCCTAAAGCCTTAAAGCCCTGAACCGCTAAACCCTACACCCTAAACTCCCTAAGCTCCACCCATAGGCTCCACTGTAGTTCCACTTTGTGTTTCTATTTGGGATCCTATAAGGTAAACCCCAAAATGGAACTACAAGGGAGCCTATGGGTAAACCTTAGCAGCAACCGATAGCCTCCTCCATCTCTGCGTCCTGTGCCGTCTGTTTGGCTTTGCGGCAAAGAAGAAACAAACAGTAATTTAGGGTTAAGGGTGTAGGGTTTCGGGTTTCGGGTTTAGGGTTTAGGGTTTAGGGCGAGGAAGAAACAAGCAGCAAGGGTTCAAGTTCTCGTATAGGTTCCTTTCATGGGCTCCTCCGAGGGTTCTACAAGGGCACCA